>ML685840.1:4823928-4924222 GCA_007922175.1 Pelusios castaneus | reverse complement strand
GGAGGCTGGCTCAAACCCTCGCCGGTTTGGGCCAGCCCCCAGCTCAGCCTCGGGGCTTCGGGTGACAGCGGGGGCTGGCAACGCAGCCCCTGCCGCCACCCAAAGCCCTGCAGCTGGACTAGGGGGCTGGCCCGAACCGGCGAGGGCAGCCAGTTTGGGCCAGCCCCCTCGCTCAGCCCGGGCGTTCTGGTGATGGTGGGGGCTGGCAACGCAGCCCCCACTGCCACCGGAAGCCCTGCAGCTGGACTAGGGGGCTGGCTGTGGGCAGTGCATGGTGGGACAGGTGCCCACCATGCACTGCTCTTCTATCACAAAGGAGCATTCACACAGGTGAAGCTCCTTTGCGATAGAAGCCGCACATGTGTACACAGGAAAGCGCTATATAGCGCTTTCCTTGTCCCACAATAGCTTATTGCGGGACAAGTTTATCGTGTGTACATAGCCTGAGACAGGCAAGTATTATCCCTGTTTTTGAATGTTAGTCTAGTTCAGCAAAAAAAAGGAGTCTTGTGGCACTTTGAAGACTAAGAAACTAACAAAAATAAATATGTTAGTCTTTTAAGTGCCACAAGGCTCCTTTTTTCTTTTTCAGGTAGGCAGTGAAATTGAAACTTCTGACTGAACTGGAGAAGACTCCTCTTTTGTTTTGCTAAGAAGGCTGATGTCAGTCTCACACTGCCTAAGGGTATGGCATGCTGAGCTTTATATGCTCCATGCAGATAGATTCTCAGGTGGTTGAGGGAACCAGGTTGCACAGCGCATAAAAGCTTTTGTCTTCCCAGCACGGAGGGCAGATGGCAGGGAAAGAGGTGTGGCCACCACAGCCAATCAGCGAAGGCCTTGCCTCCCTGTGCCTTCAATAAACTCCACCCATGAATTACTCTGACAAAGTGAATATCCTTCTTTAATGAGTTTGAAAACCACTGAAAGCCTTTAGGCTATTCTAGCTTATTCCAGTGGACTGCCCGACTACAGAGTAAACCCAGGAATGTAGGTGTGCACAAGTTGTATAAAGCCACCTTAGTCCCACCCCCAAGTTACACTGTGCACTTTTTGGCCTCAGACAGTCATGGCCAGTATATTTAAAGTAGATTATTACAAAATATATATTCCCTTTTAACTTAAATATTCTTAAAAAGATATTCATTAAAGTGACTATTTCTGAGCATATTTTAAATGACATCTTGGCTTCTCCATGTAATTTCTAATGTTATGCTGATTTTACCAAATCTCTCTATTTTCTATCATTCCACTTTTAAAATTGAATTTGCTTTTTATCTTTTTTGCTCTGATAAAAGACAGAGCACCAGAGTTTAATTTTTAGGAGTTCTATTTGCAATTCCAAGCAAATTAATTAAGATATGGAAGAAGGATCTAGAGAGAGGACAAAACACAATGAAGTTGTTTTGCACAAAGAATTTTAAAATGCTGAGAGTGCCCAAGAAAAATGTTATTTGATATATATGGAGGCAAACACATTCACAGGTGCCCTTTAAAGCATTTTAACAAGATAAAAGATAAAGAGGCTAGAGAAAAATAACTTCTTCATTGTGTCTTTCATACTGTAACTGAAAAATATAGCAAGTGTTGATGGCTAAAACCATTCTAATTTATCAGGCAAAATAGTCAAAGGATTTATGTATTTGCCCAAATTCAATTGATGTACCTATCTGCTTAGATGCTAAAGAGATTATTTTTAGAGGTAATAGATAATTGATTCTCCTATGTTACAGTAACATGAAGAGAGCTTTTCAAAGTGGGGCACAATGATATATCAGTGTGACTCCCTGTCAGTGGGATTCCTAAAGTTTTGAAAAAAATCTATTCCTGTGGATCTGACCTATCCAGACTAGCATTATATGAGTTAATGTAACAATTTTCTATCTACCCACCTAAATTATGCTATAGTTACATCTGGATACAGTATTCCTCCTCACTCTTCCTGCCCTGAACTAGCTGGGCAGCACTGCTGTTTTCTGTTAAACAGGACAGGGCTGTTTTGTTTGCATAGGTTCAAGTCAGGATAACCTTGTACAATTTTCCTGGGAGGTAACATCATACTCAGTCCTCTCCCTCTAAGAAGTCCCTTTCATTTCTTTCACACCCGTGCCCTCTCTCCCCCTCCCCTTTAGTTATTGTTGTTGTTGTTTTACTTTAGATATCTTCATGGTAAGGTCATCCCAGGGTGAGGCTGAAGGTAAAGGACACCGTAGAGGATAAGACAGAGAGGAAAGAGAGAGGTTTATGTTCAGCCAGCTCTGCAAATACAGTACTTAGCAGCTGAGTGGACAGACAGTGAACTTCCGAGAGCATGTGCTGTGCGCACAAATGAATCAAACCTTGAATTCAAGGTTCACTGCAAATAGGAATGAGGTCTGCTGTCAGTATTTCACACAACTCTTTCCAGTGGCAGGTAAAGTGAATCAATTCTATTCAAGAGGCACTCAAGAACGTTATAAAGGAAAAGTGACATGGAATTGTAAAATATTAGTGTCAAGAATATTCAGAGGCAGGATCCCTTACATTCTGAACAACTCACCTTGATCCTCACTATTGCAGATGTAACAACAGGCCTCCTGGCCCTTTAAGGAAAGCTGGGCTTAGCCTTGCCTGTGACCCCACAGCTAGGCCCCAGCTGATGGTGATATGCCATCAGTAATGCCAGCTGTGAAAGAATAAGGAAAAGATTATATAGAACGGGGACCTCTGTTAAGAGGGAGACTGAAGAGGCTGCAGGACTCTCCTGTAGATAGGAGACCCCACAGGGAACATGGTCAGACTCTTGTGGGTGGGGAGCTCTAAGATAGGGCTTAAACAGGCAAAAAGTCAGAGAGGAGGACACACAGGGAGCTGCAAAGACTCCTGTGAAGGAAAGCCCTGAGCTAGGGCCCACACAGAGCACGGCAATCCCTAGGGGAAGCCGACAGAGTCCCTGGCGAAAGGAGGCAATGAGGGAAAACCTGATAAAATCAGAAGCAACAGAGGAAGGACTCTGCAGGAGGAGGAGGTTAGACTCCAAGGCTTTCAGATAGGGTCTGTAAAACACTGAAGCTTTTGAAGTGTGAGACTTGTCAGACCAACACCAAAAGGAGAAAGTGGGAGGACTTAGGGAGAAGTTGGAGGTCTGGGAACCAAAGGATGGCTGTGTTAACAACAGGCTTGTGGGGAAGCAGCACAAGGGGGCTCAGAGGTGGGAAGCAGCCCCAGGAAACAGCAGCACAACCAAAGACGCAGATCTAGCTGTGTCCCTGGGCTGGAATCCAGAGTAGAAGATGGGCCTGGTTCCCTTACAAGCCTCAGAATAAGAGGCAGGCAAGCCTAATGAAGTCATATTGATCTCAGGGTAGAGATGAATCCTCACCCCAAAGGATGGGTCAAGGAACACCCAAAGAGAGAGACTGAAGGCTCTTGTGTGTTAGGACTTTCAACTGGACAGAAGGGGACAGAACTTTATGTGACTGGGCCAGAAGGCCAAGCTATGGAAGACCCAGCAAGAGGCAGATGGCCAACAAGAGGCAGTGGAGGCAAGGATCCCTAACTGAATCACATCCTGACACAAAGAGGAACTATGGGTGGTGAATACTCTACCCTTTTTCTAAAACTCACCACCTGGCCCAGACATTGTAATATTCAGCTGGGATTCAATTAGTTATAGCTTAATCAATCCCTGATTTTAGAGTGAGAATAAGGTATTGTTGATGGACCCTCTGCAACAGCAGCTCTCACTTGCTATAATGAATTCACTCCACCTAAACAAGGTATCGAGACCTCCTATGCAGCATGTGTCAAGATTAACTTGATCTAAATAAGCAATGAATAAATTCAATTTGAAAAGGTACATGATGCTTTTGGCTAGTTTAACATTTTGCAACTTTAAGCCAGGAAGAAAACAAGACAGTGATATATAAGTCTGCTCGCTAGCTAGAAAACATGACATCACTAGTGGAAAACTCAGCTGGATGAAAAGTGGAACAAAAGTGTGTAAATTAATGACTGTCCCAGATTCTGATTCCAGTCCAAGCTAACATACAGTGTGCTTTGATTTAGTAGGGTAGGGATTGAGGGGAAGGCTGTTTTATAGCTGAAATATGCTCCTTTCAAGACCAGATCACTTTCTGGCACTTCTTTATAACCAGCATGCGCACGTGCACGCGCACGCACACACACACAAATCAGTGGTGTACTGGAAAGAATGTAAATTACAGTAAATCACTATTCGCTTGTGATTATCATCTGAAAAGAAGCTTCCTTTGAAAATATTTCAAACACTTCCCTTAGCCCCATGGTAAGTATTCAAGGACCATTTGTTTCCTTGTGTCTGTCTGAACAAAGGAGATTTGATTATGCACAGAATAAATTACATTCTTCATCTAGTGGCAAGGTAATTTTCTGAAATTAACTCTTGAAAAGCTTGAACAAAAACACTTTAAAATAGCACCTCAATAACTGCCAAGTGATTTTCTAAACAGAATATTACAAATATTAGTTAGAGACATCCCTCCATCCCCCAGGAATATGAGACAGGATCTTTTCCTTCAATTAATAAATTATTTAACTATTCAGTATCAAATTTTATCCCTTCACACAGTTTTGTATCATACTTGACGGTGCTCCCAATTCCTATGCCATTATTTCCTGAACAATAAGTTCCGTGGAATGCAAAAGATACACCCTGATAGTTTAAAGTAGATAACCAAAATTCTGAAGAAATCTCTCTTCCAGTATGTGCTTAGCTCTTGCACAACCCTCTGTTACAACCTTCTCTCTATGAAAAGGACATGGCCTTGTTTGGCATTGGTAAATTGGCATTGTATCAGCTATAATTTAATATGCTGATGCTAATGACAAGGAGCAAGGTGGATTGTTAGAAAATAATAGAACCTACCTCTGAATTTTCTTTATAATATTTTACATTTCTATGTCACTTTTCAATATTTCACTTGGCTGCAAGCTAAACCTCAGATTTGGAAAGAGCAATGAGAAGCAGTAGTTCAGAGAGACTAGAAAACTTTTAGGCCCCATCAACAGAAAGTACAATGCAAATTTGCTGAACTGTTAAAATAAATCAGGTTTAAATATGATTTCATGTGAAACGTCTAAGTCTCAATCTAAATTAGAATACAGTGTTTAAAATGCTTTAAAACTTGATTTGATTCTATCATCGATGGCCAATCAAGCCATCTTTAAACCATTTTACATGGAATTAATTGAAAAATAAGTTTTAAACTGGTTCAGTCAATGTAGTTTGATGCCTGCTATAGTAGATGGAAGTCTGACAGGGATATTTACAGGATGGGAAGAATATTTACTGTGCAAGGATGTATAGAAGAATACTGACTGTCCATCAGAAGACCAAAAAAATTCAGATTATGAGAAGTGATCTGGAAAGCACAAGAGAAGCCCCAGTCTTCTTCCACCTCCTGGCTAGATCCTTTACCTACAGAGCCTGTATATTCATGTGTTTTGTATCAGCAATTATGAGCTTTTAACTAAAAATGTGTATCGATCTCCTCACTACCCACCCCACCCCCCACTATCTGAGCACCTTCCACATCAAATCAATAGCAAAAGCAAAAATGCCTAGTGGAATTAATGAGAGCCTCTGGCACTTCTCCCTTTTCAGTGTAAAAACTCTGCTCCAAAGACAAGGGTATGTGTGCCAGCTCCCCTCAGTCCCTCCCCCAGCACTAGGGTGACCAGATGTCTCAATGTCATAGGAACAGTCCCAATATCTAGGGCTTTGTCACTGAGGTGCATATTACCTCCCACCACCTGTCCCAATTTCTCACACTTGCTATTTGGTTAACCTACCCAGTATTGATTGGATGGATAGCCTGTGACACTTCATGTGGAAAGACCTTGTGACCATTCGCTGTGGAGGTGTTTAGCTGCTCGGGGCAACAGTAACTCATGGGATATACAGTATTCTACATTTGCTGGACTGTGAATGAGAGCAATGCTGTTTGTGGATACACAAAGCCATGGTTACATATCACATAGTTCTTTCCCATCTATGCAGTGCTCTGCCTCATTTCCCTGATTATTTTTTTTCCCCAATCCAATCTGCTCCCATCCAGTCATCAGTCAGAAGAGGAACACAGAATGAAGACCAAGAAAAGCAGAATTCCTCATCAACAATTCTGAAGTGAAGGAATGCCCTATGCTTTGACCCATGGAGCTCAACAGTTTTATACCCAGGACAAGTAGCATAAACTTGAAATACTATCTCCTATCCCTAGAATGACAGAATATGTACTGAAGATGCATTTGGAGTTGTTTTCTTTATTCTTTTAGGTTTCCTTCAAGAAAGCTTCAAAGAAGACTCTCTCCTGTTTTTTGGAATCTACAAATTATAGCAAAACAAACAAGAAGTCCTGTGGCACTTTTAAAGACTAAGAAATTTAAATGTCAGCTGTGTTAGTCTAGTTCAGCAAATTTGTTTAAATTGAAATTTGGTAGTCTTTAGAAGTGCCACAGAACTCCTTGTTCGTTTTGCTGAACTAGACTAACATGGCTACTTCTTTGGAATTTATGAATTATAGAACGCCCTGCAGGGCTCTTTGAAAGAATCAACTTAATCCATCAATAAATCTATGCAACTGAAAAAATCAATTCCTTTCCAAATCACACTCAAAAGATTTCCATTCCAATATGTTAGATAAATTTGGGTTTAAAATTTTTCACATATTTCCAAAACACTGAAATTGTGTTTACATCATTTTGCCTGAAGTTTTATAATCCATGTTTTAAAACATAATTGTCCACAATAAGGGGAAAAATGATCCCAGCTCATGATGCAGACTAATAACAGATCTGTAAATTAAAACGCTGTCTATAGAACTTAGCTTTTGCCATGAAAAGAGCTATAAAAGTAGGAAAGCAAGATAGTGAGAATGCAATGTAAAATAAAGCCATCAACAAGTAAATAATCCCACCCCCCAAACTGAAAATCAGCTCTACATACATAGATTAACTTCATCTATATTAATTTGGAAGCTCTAAGAATACAGAATGAATAATCATTTTTTAAAATCCCTCCAGTCATAGCTGAGGATGGATGAAAAGATTAGAAGATGTGTTCAGTAAAACTACGCGATAAAAAGGATTCTTTTTTTCTTACAGCTACAGTACATGCTTCCAAACAACTTGCAAGAGAGGGGAAGGTAATTTAAAGTTCACAGTACCCGTTATACTGTTTTTTATTTAAAAATTCTTCAGTCAGAATTGGCTTGCAAAGCACTGTGAAAGAAAAAAAAAAAAAAAAAAGAAAGAATTGGCCAAACTGCCAATATGTGACCATGACATTGTTTAGTCTTTGCTAGTGAGGCAAGGACTTGTATAATTAAGCATGGCAAGTTTTTCCATAATAATGTTATGGAATAATTCCAGCAAAGCTTTATTAATTCTAGTAATGCCTTATCCATTCATCAAGCTCAGTGCAATTTAGTTGTGACCATTATTTTTGTTTCATAGCTCAGATTTGCAGAAAGAACACAGGAGTGTGTGCATTCAATGAAGCCTTCTTACATGGAAAATGGTATCAATAGCACATAGCAATGGCTCTCAAATTCCAGTGGGTGCGTCTACACTTGTAAATTAAGTTGACTTAAGCTTGCTTAAATCGACATAATTTACTCTGCACCTACACTACACTTTCCTTAAGTTGACTTAAAGAAAATTAAGTCGACTTTGTTAAACCTCATTTAAAGTCGACTTTAGGCTTAAGTCGACTTTCTAAAGTCGATTTAAGCCAGTGCAGACGTGGAGTAGCCCTAAGTCGACTCTAAGTCGACTTAGGGCTCTCCAGGATTCCCCCACTGCCCTCCCTGCCAGGGGGGAGAGGTGGCACAGAGAGAGCCTGGCATGCCCCCCCACTGGGCAGGGCAGAGCCCTGCCCACCCTGCCCCTATGGCCTGCCAGGGTCCCTGTCCCCTTTTGCCCCATTGTACCCAGGTACAATGGGGCAAAGGCTGAGCCCCCTGGCACTTGGCAAGGGGTCCCCCCCCCCGCCACCATGGACCTGTCCAAGGTCCCCCTAGCCCCTAGAAGTCGACCTAGGTGTCCAGTGTGGACGCTCTAGGTTGACTTTGTAGGGTCCCCCCCTAAGTCGACTTAAAAGTTAAGTGTGGATATGCTAAGTCGACTTAGCTAAAGTCGACTTAAATTCACAAGTGTAGACATAGCCAATGATTGTAAAACTCAGTCCCTGTTGTTGATTTTGCCAGCCAGAATCAGACATATTCACTTTGACTGGGTTACTGGGTCAGATAAGGAGAAGTCTTTTGCCAGGGAGCAACTCCAGGAGAAAATACAAAGTAGCAATCAGTTCAAAATCCCCTTTTCAGAAAAAAAAAAAAAAAACACCAGGTTTGTTCTCATTGGGTCAAGATAACTTGTAGGCTTCAACTATAGGGACTGCTGGAAAGTTATATTTCAGCAAATTTTTTGAGGAACCGAAGTCGGTAAAAAAATACATATTTGGGAGAGAATCTTCAGCCAATGACAACCTTATTTTTACTGAAGGAAACAGTACATAGCAGCAGAAACCAAGCACCTCCAGAGGAATAATGATGTCACCTCACTACAGATAAATATATTTGTTTTGCACTAAGTTAGTACTAAATTCTGTAATTCCCATAGGAACTACGATAGGTGAGGGGAAGGTAAAATATAGTGGAGTTTGGTTTGATTTAACATATTGAATGTGTGGATTCTTACTTGGAACTGAATCTTTTCCTGAGGTACTGTTTCAAATCATTCATTATATGACTTCATATGAAAACCAATGGATTTCTCACCTTCTTCACAGTGCTGAGCAATAAAACCATTCTGTTAGTTTGTCTGGTATCAGCTGTTACCTGTCTATGCTTGTAGAGGTATAATTTTGTTTGCTTCTGTTCTGATATCTGAAATTGGTGTAAACCTCTAATTTTGACTTAGTATTACTTTAAAGTGGCTGCAAATGCTATATTAATTCCCATCCTCTGAACTAATTGAACACATCTGCTGACATCAATCAAAAACACCCTTTTGAAGTGGCCCCTTTTCAATTTATATTATTTTATTTTAGCACAAAGATCAGAAAAAAAGAGGTGGTTAGGTAAGGAGCTGATCTACCATTCATTATAGTAAATGGGACTTGGGACAGAGAAACAAAACCAGCATTGTAGGCTGAGATTTATCAATATGCAGTGGGTTCACCCAGAGCTTCGTGCATCATTTACACCTCTCCTAGGATCATTATTATTTTAAATAATGTACAAGGGCTTCACAGACATGTTGGCCCCAATTCAGCAAGTACTTTGGCAGGTACCCTACCTTATACACTTGAGTTTTAGTATTGATATTAATGGAAGCAGAGTTAGGCTAATGTTAAGCACATCAAATAGTGTACTGTTGCCTAAAACCGATAAATATTAATAATCATTACAAAGAATCTCTTTTAACCACATGTGAGTATAGATGGGACAATACAGCCTGCAACTGTCTTGAAGTAATTAAAAACAACAACAAAAGAAATTTTCAAGTTTAGAAAGTAGACCCTAAGAAGTGGTGTAGCCTTTATCTAATGGAGAAATGGGCTGCAAAGTTATATGGGTAATACCTTCCTCTATATCAAATGTTATCAAAGCTAAGAAGGCATAGATAACATTTCTCTCCTCAATCTTTGAGGAAAATATTGTTAAAAAGTTGTTAAGGGTGTTAGCCACCAGACTAGCATGACTTTATGGACTTCATGGGATTAAAATACTCAAGCAACTCTATGAAAGAAATCTATTCTCAGGAGATTAATTCACAAATTATCCGATATGGCAACATTTTTCATGAAATACTAGATAAAGAAATGATTGTAGCATAAATATGTAAAACCAGTTAAAGCCTAGTTGGATTATTTTGGAATATATAGGCTAGAGTACCTAGATGGGGATCTGCATTTTGAGCTATCTTTGTGTGTATTCATTTTTGTGGCGAATGAGCACTGTGTGATTTGATGCTAAATATGCCATACCAGGTTCCTTTGTGAATGCTAATAACATAGTCTACATAATTACCATGGTGCCATGTTTCCTACAGCAACATGTGTGTACAGATGCGAAGCATGTTACAGGGTTCAGACAGACCATCAGGGCTACATCACGGAGGTGGGAGAGTTCCATGAGAAAAGCAATGTGTAAATTGATCTGCCTAGCTCAGGTGAGACAAAGGGACTCACACAGCATCACAGAGGGAGAGGAACTGTCAGGAGTTTAAAATATAAAGACAGACTGTTTGGGGGAGAATTTTCAGGCTTTCACCTGGGAAACTCCGTCTTGCAACCAACTTCAAGCAAGATCTGAGGCCTGCCTTGTAATAAGCCGAGAATGGCTGTAAAACACTGAACAGCCGAATACCTTGAGCATAATCTTGGACTACGAGGTCAGTTTAAGTAGAGATATTAGACTACTATGTGATTTATACCTTTTATTTGATAGTGGTCACTCCTGACTCATCTATATTATGATTCTGCCTTGATTGGCAATTTTCTCACTTGAAATGGTACTCTGATCAATAAACTAGTATTTGTTTTATCTAAAGCTGTGTGGTCTTTGAGGGTGTGGATGTGGGTGGCTGGGCTCGCTTGGAGACCACGTCTGTGTGCTAGTGCTTTTATACCCACTGCCTGGGACCAAATTACACGCTGGTGACTGGTGTGGACTGACTCAGGAGTGAGCGATCACCCAGTAGGGCAGGGTGAATTGGGGTTCAGGAGTGGGGACTGCAGGGTCATAGTGGCACACCAGACCAGATCTGGGGAGCAGCCTGTCACAGGTACCCAGCATAAAACAGAGTAGCCTGCATTTTTCTATTGTACATCAGCTGCCAATGGCCAGTCTGAGAGCCAGATATCTCTGGGGCACAGCAGTATCCTGACCATGCCCTCTTCCTGTGGCCACATCCCCTCAGATGGGAAAAGTGTCATGTACAAGAAAGCTCTCTACTGTCTGCATCCATTATGCTCACAGTTGTTTTGTTCCAGAAGACTACTACAAAGCAATCAGAGTATTTCATGAATCCAGTCCTTTGTTTACAATGATACTGTGAATAAAACTTGATAAGGAGGCAACATGTCAGGTTAGGAATAATATTTAATTACCTAAAAATTCAGAAACCCTCTGTTTCTCACACTCATTACCTATTAAGGGATAGACAATAATTGTAGATGTAACATCTGTGTTGACTAGATATTGTTGGAAATAAAATGCATCCCTGAATTCACCATGGCACCTGGGGTTTCTAGTGTGGCACCTAACTCTGCCAGGAACTGTAGTGACAGAGAGCCCCTTGGTATCTAAAAATAGGGCCACCAGTACCTACAGCAGCACTCAGAGGATTCAGCAGCATCTTAGCTGGAGATGGCCCTGCTGCTGCCAAAAGTGACAGCAGCTGTTTTTCAGCAGTGGGGCATCCCAGCTCGGCACCTTATTTGAACCTGGGTGCCTCGCTCGGTGGAAATTTTGTCGATCCCTGGAGTAAAACAATATAGAGGCATATAAATCTTTCCCCACAAGCAAGGAAAACAGGAGGGGCAAAAACCTCTGAAATGGGCTCCGAAGCCAGCTTCAAAAATACAAGATTGCAGAAATGCAGCAATTTAGAGAGCAAACAGTCTTTGTACAATGAAGAATGGGTGGGAATCTACATAGTGCTTAATCCGCAAACCGATTACCGGGCAATCACTTGTCACAGGCAATCTAGGTTTCCTTGGTCCTTCCTCAACTTAGTGGGATGGACTAGATGACCTCTTATGTCCCTTTCAGCCCTACACTTCCATGAATTGTGGTTCTTCCCCGGTAATTAAACTAATTCAGGAGCCTACGTACACACAGGGATTTAGCCCTGTAGCCTTGTCTTGTGATGTGGTTCCACCCTCACTTGGAGTAGTGGTGATAGGTGGATCACGCTCTCCTGACCTCCCAGAAAGATAGGGTCAGGCAGAAGCTTCAGACAGCCTTTCCTGTCTCTCCTGGAGTGGCAGCAGTTGCCTCCCTTCCCCTTTAGAGCAGAAAGCGTGTCAGTAAGTATTCTCCCGGCTACGAGTGAGGTAGGGGAACCCCCCCACACACTTGCCAAAATCTAACCCAACAGAATAGATGAAACCAATTGAGTGGGAGAGCTGGGCACATTGTACTCTTATCTTCCTGGCACACAGTCTTCTGTTTGGATGGTGTTGCCATGATCCTCCAGAGCAGTGAAGTTAATGCTCTATAGAGATGCATGGGGCAGTTCTCATTGGTCAAAGCTATTACTAAAGGCTCGATGTAGGCTCAGGCACATTGCTATGCTGGTCACCTTTTCAAGGTATGTGGGTGGGGTTTGGTTTTTGTTTTGTTTTGTTGGTTTTTTTGCAACAGTAAGAGCTAAACATTTACTGCTTTTTATGATGTAATCATACAGCAGCAGGTGCTTGATGTCTATACTATCTATGTCTTATTCTGGCTCTACCAAAAATTGAAGCTATCAGGCTCTACTGTTTTCCCTCTTCAATAGGGTCTACCTTCCTAAAGGCCCCATTCAAGAATATAGGAGAAGACATACAGTAAACCTCAAAGATATGAACACCTCGGGAATGGACTGCTGGGAGATTTAACTGCTTCTAAAGCATGCGGCTGTCCGATGAAAATCTATAACTGAAACCTTATCATTATACTATAAAAATACTAGGAAAAAAAAAATCAATGGAACTGCATCTACCTACTCCAGGTTGAATTTATCTCTAGGATTTTTTTCCATAAGAAAGGTTAAATTTAATATTACACTTAGGAAACAGAGTTTATGGCTCCCTTCCCACCTCTCAATTTCATTCTTCTTGTTCTTGTTTCTTGTTCATTTTAAAGTTAGGTTGAAATGAGGCCAATTGTGGTGGAGAAACTGTGAAGAGATTTTAAGACTATACTGTTATGTCTAAGCATCTTTGATATTTAAATAGAGTATAAAATAATTTGGACAAACAACGTTTGTTGTGAATGAGTTTTGTAATTCCTTATTACCATTAAATATGAATAAGAGACAGCAATCCTGTTGTGAATTTTCTTCAACAAGAACTACAGTTCACAGGAAAAAAGGCATACTAAAAATCAGCCTTTCCATCACTGCCGATAATCTCCAAAGCTGCAGGAGAGGAATTTGCTACATATAGATACAGACACTGTGAATATTGGCTACACACTGCTCATCTTCTATGAAACGGGGTACCAAGGATTTTGTAAGGTGTCTATGTGTTATAATGAGAATTTATAATGTAATCCAGCACAGTTAAGAACCACAATTCAGTTACTTTATCCTGCTGGGACACCTTTAGAGAACGAGCAGTATAAAGGGATAATGCACCTGAATTTAATAAAGTAGGTTACTGTGTGTGAAGTTTGTTAGTACACACTGTTAGTACACTGTGCTCTCCTCAATCCAAGTAGGTTTAGAGAAGATGTGTGTGGGAAAAATATCACTCTAGCCATTATACCTACTCACAAGTATTTTCTTCTCACCTGCACACTGCCACATTTTAGTGTCATTCCTGCAATTACAGCCAGTTCAGATTATAAAATCTTAGAACAGCAGCAGTACAGAAGAGCAAGCAACACTGCATTTACCCCCTACAGATAAACCATAAAAAGTTCAGCTACATGACCATTTTTGTAGCTGCATGTCTCACTTTATCAACTAAATAATCATAAGCAAGATCTGTGTGGTGTCTGACTGACTAGTTACACATGTGGCCAGATGGGAGTATGTGAGGCAATAAACAACTCATAAATCAAAATACAGGTCAAGAGTATCATTTACCAGCCCATAACTTCCCTATTAATGCAAACATAGGATGCAATTAGCACTCTGCAAACTGTAAAACTGAAAAGAGAGAGAGAAAAAAAACCAAACCTCTCTTTGCCTTCCACCCAGACAAGTGTTATCATGTATGACAAACATCACTGTCTCCACACATGGCTTTTTATTCCTTCTGTATTTGTTGTTTTTTGGTTAAATAATAAATTAAAATAGATGTGCCACAAAAACTGAAAGTTGTTCTGTTCATTCAAGAATTTTCTCCTAAAATTAAGATGTAAATGATACTACTGTTCAGGAAGCATAATATAATGAGTAGAATTCATTAGGACTTAAATTAAATAACCATTTATTCCAAAATGTATTATGCTTCAAGAATATGGAGTACTTATCATTTAAACATACATTAAGTTATTGTTGCTTTAAAAATATCAGTCAGTCAACACTGAAGCATTTATTTACTGCTCATGAATACCGAGAGAATCAATCAGATATTTAGCAAATTACAAGTGAAAAATAGCTCAACTCCAAAAATACTGTTATTTGTTATCACCCAACCAGAATGAAGACTCTTAAAAATATCTAGGATCAAAGTCTGCTCTTAGTTGTATGGGTGTAAAGTGGGAGTAACTCCACTGATGTCAATAGTGTTCATCTAGATTTACAAATATGTGAATAAGAGGAAAATCAGGTCCTTCAGGATCCTGAGCAATCATCATAGTTTAATTATATATTACAGTACCCACACAACAATCACAGCTTTTAAGATCCATACTCTACTGAGGTCCACAGAGAATCTTTCCATTGGCTTCAATGGGCTGTGGATCAGGTCCCAAATGCAAAGAAGTATGTGCCATCATTTCACATGCAAGGTTTTAGATATCAATGTTTTGAGAGGCACTGTTGTGGTAGGGTTTGGGATGGAATGGAGGGGAAGCTGCTCATTTCCCTGTCCAACCTGGTGTTTCCCAAGCTACTTGCCAGTTTTCCTGGGACTTACTCCTTCCACACCTAGGTTCTCAGCTACCAAAAGATCAAAGGATGTGGCGCAAAACAGGATTTTACCAAGACTTTTACGAAGGGTCACCTTTGTGCTTTCTTTCATGTGGCCCTTCACTGCTTGAAATACCCTCTAAACCAGTGGTTCTCAACGGCTGTGTCATAACACAGAATTGTGTTGCAGAACAGCAGTGAGTATGTCACGGGCTAAAAGCTCCCCCCCTCCACCACTAGAGAGCTGTGGTAGCAGGGAGCCGCGGGCTGCGACACTGGAAGCCTGCCTGTGTTAGCCCAGCTAACACAAACAGGCTGCTCTGTTCACCTGTGCGCTAGTGGCCAGGCCGGGGCAGAGCATTTTTAAATCTCCCACCCGGAGGCATACGAAGGTATGATGCCCAGGTGGAAGATTTAAAAGGCTCCTTGGCTCCAGAAGAGAGAGAGCGAGTCAACCAGGGATAGGGTTACCAGATACCAAAGCATGGAAAGGAGGACAGGGAAGTACGAAAAGGAGGACATGGAGAATATGTAGTATTTATATAACTGTCATTACCATATTATGTCATGGAAAATGGGTAATGATTAAACGAATGCATGGCAGCATGAAAAAAAGATGGAGAACAAGTTGAACAACAGAAATATTCTTAGGCACATTAACTGCTCCTCTGCTCTCTCCCACAGCCTCTTCCACAATGCTCTGCCCGCCCCCGCGGCCCCTTCCCCGATCCTCTGCCCATCCCCGCAGCCCCTTCCCCAATCTTCTGCCCCTCCGCCGTGGCCCCTCCCCTCTTCTCTGCCCGCCCTGTGGCCCCTCCCCAGCTCCTGTGCCTGCCCCCCGCAGCCCCTTCCCAGCTCCTCTGCCCCCCCCGTGCAGCCCCTTCCCGGCTCCTCTGCCCCCCCCTCCCCTGCGGCCCTTCCCAGCCCCCCTTACCTGGCCAGAGGCTCGGTGCTTGCAGGGGTGGCCGGCAGAGCCGCTCCTGGGCCAGATCCCTTCAGCCTGAGCACGCTCTGTTTGAGCATGCTCAGAGCGGGAGATTTGAAACTCCCCAGCCTGGCCGCAGCAGGACAGGGCGGAACAAGTGTTCCGCCCAAGTCTGCCGCTTTGCTGGGGCCCTGGGCAGAACGCACCGGAAGGCAGCTTTCCGCCCCGGTTTTGGCTGTGATCCGTGGATTAGCCAAACCCAGCTTTTCAGGCATATTTTGGACCCTAAAATTCTTGACTTATACGCAAGCATAAACGGTAGCTTCATATAAAACTGAAATTTTAATCATAAATAAAAAGCCGGACAAAATCACGTATTTTTTAAATGCCTGCCAGACGGAGGATGTAAAGGTAAAAAGGAGGACATGTCCTCCTTTTGCCAGACGTCTGGTAACCCTAACCGGGAGCAACCAACCAGCCAAGGCCACTGCTGGGGATTAGGGCTGAGAGCCACTACCCACTGCTCTGGGATACTCCTGGGGTCCCCTGCCATGGCCAGGCCTGAACCTGCTGCTGCAGCTGGGGCTGGGCCCACTACTGGGGGACCATTGTTACAGCCAGGGGCCATGGCTAGGGCCAGGCCCACAGCTGGGGCTTGAGCTGGGGGCTGGGCGCTGCTGCCAGGGGTTGCTGCTGGGGCCAGGGAGCCACTGTGAAGGTCAGAGCCAGAGCCTAGGGAGGGAGAGAATTTGGCCCAGGGGGCTCATCGGGAGAGCCTTGCTGTCTTGCGCATGGTTGAGAACCCTCCCAGCCATGTCGCAACCCAGGAAAGGTTGAAAACTCCTGCTCTAAACATTCATAAAGCTATCTAATTATCTTTCCTCAAAACCCTCATTAAAACTGTCCTTTGCCTCGTACCTACAAAAAAATTGTCAATTAGGTTGCTATGCGCTGAGCATATGGCCGCTTATGCTGATTGATATTATCTCATTATTTCCTTGTACTCCCCCATCAGTCTGTCTGTATTCATCTGTTTTCTTTTATGTTATACTTAGATTCTAAGCACTTTGAAGCAGATATTGTTCTATATTTGTACAGCACCTAGCACAATGGGGTTCTGGTCCATGACTAGGAGTCCTAAGTACTACAGGAATACTAATAATAAATAATAATAAGTTGATTCCTTTTTTATATGCTATTCTCTTTTTCTTTTTGAGTTATCCAGCAAGAACTCCTAATGACTGCCATGAAGCCTCCCCTATCTTGTAAAGCAAGGAGACAGACAGCCTCCATCTTCAAATGACCAGTGCAGTGGGAGAAACTGTCTCTTTCCCCAAGAGTCATGATCGTCACTCCTCTCCAGACTCTGCAAGCCTAACAACCAGAGAAGAAAAAAGCTGAGCCTCACATGATAACATGTTTCATAAACTGTTAGGCCATTAGGTTGGTCTGAGTTTCAGCGTTTAAATACTCTAAACTCATCTGTTAGGTTTTTAAAAACATTTTGTAGAGTTCTGGGACTTTGATTCATGCCACCACTCACAGCGTAGTTCACAAATGAAATAAAGTTCACATGGAATAGATCTCTACCTCAGTCTGTGTGGTGTTGTCATGTCCCTCATCAAGTAGAAGGTCTGTGAAGCCCCCAGGCTCTGAGGAATCCTGTCCCATGCTGGCTCGATTAGTATCAACTGATTTGAAAGACTCTGTGTGCCTTTTCCACCTGTGACTGTATAGGTGTGAATCCACTTGTACGTTTTCGTCCACTTGAGGGAAGCGCTGAACAACTTCATAAAACAAACCTGTTTGACAAAAAGAAAATAATGATAATCATGAAGGGGACAGATGGTTATTTATGAGTTGGGATCCAAGAACTATCTGAGCCAATCACTTTGTTTTATTGTCCATAAAAGTCAAGTAATAGTCCTAATAATTATATTATAATTATTTCTTACAGAAGAGGGTTATAAAATTAAACAGAAGTTGATAATCTTTCTGTAAGCTCTGTAAACCACCTATTTAATGTAATAGAAAATTATATATCTGATATAAATTCTATAAAATGATTTTTAAAACCTGACAGAAAGAGTATCATTTATTAAATTTAAAAGATATAAGCGATTTTTTTGTAGAATCCTACTAAAATTTTACAGACCCTTGTCATTTTCATTCTAGTCCATTTCATGCCTCTGGAAAAGCCTTTCCATCACAAAAGGTTTGACATTCTCACCATTGACACCTCCATCTACCCAAGCTCCTCCACTCCCCAAAGCAAACAAAAACCTGAAACAAACAAGCCAACCACAAAATGAAAATATACTGCAGGCAGTTTTACCCCTAAAAAGGAAAAGAACCAAGTCCACTAAGGGCTTCACGGTTGCTGTTAATTTTAGGTGTAAGGCATTCAGATGGTATGGTGATGAATGGCAATTTAAAATCTTACAATAGATATTAAACACTGTAGAATTTCCCTATAATATCTGTTTCAGTATATAAAGCCTAATATTGCTTCCTGTGTGACTAGTGACAAATGCTAATGTGAAGTCAATGACATCGACAATTCTTTTAGCACAAATATGTAGTCTCATGGGGTATGTTTTATCGCCCTACTTTTGGGCTTTACAAGTACATTTATTCTCTTGCTGTGAGCAATACCACCACCGTCGAAAACCCTTGAGCAATTTCAATGTTTCTCAACACAACAGATGATAAAAAATGCACTTGTTAATTTACAATAATTACATTCATTTATATAACACTACTTAGCATTTATATTTTGCTATATATCTTCAAAGACCGTTACTGATACTAACTAATTAATCTTTACTAAACCGATGTGAGGTAGGAAAGTAATATTATCCCCATTTTTCTGGATGAAAACAATTGACAAGAATCTTTAAGATTTATTAAAATATAATGTAAGAGCCCTGTAAATTTACATGATACTTTACAAACATTAATTAAGGCACAATCCCTGTTCATAGACAGCTATATTAAAACTCAGGAGTTTCTAATTCTCAATTACATGCTTACTCCATTAGACATTTTTACCATCATATTAACACGACAAAGAAAAAATATTTGCCCAATCTTGCAAAATTGTATGAATAAGAATGACTGGCCCAAGTAAGGCCTTGCAGAACTGGGCTCAGCATTTGAATTGGTTAAACAACATTTATATTAGCATGGCATTGCACAATTCACCAGATACAATGTGGGTTTTTTTTCTTTTGCCACATTCCTCTGACATATCTCATATAGTGACAAGATTCATGAGTATCAGGAAGCAGGATATAGGAGTAGGAGACTCAGAGTCTTAGACACTTAGCTCATATTTTATCCCTACACACCATCAGAGGCAATAGTTTTAGTACTCTGCATTTCCACACAGGAGATCAGAATTGACCGTCATCCTCAGCATCCTACCCCTTGGAGCATGAAGATGAGAGTGCTGTGTGGGGCAGTGTATTCAGCTTCCTAGGACAATAAAAGGTCTCTGACCACTCAGTAGTCACTCTCCATCTGATTAGAGAATCGGGATCCAAAAGGGATCACGAGGGAAAAGGTAGAGTAGAGATAAAGGTGGGGAAAGAATTTTCAGGGCCCTGAAAAATAAATTGTTAGTCAAATCACTTCCATCCCATCACTTTTTTCCCTTGCAGTGACTCTCTGAGTTGAGCAAAACAACATTTCCAAAGCCCTAATATGTATTAGGTACATCTTCCTGCTGACACTTTAGAGGAAGTAAACAGAAAACTAACTTTCAAAAAGTTAAATGAGCAATAAGGAAACCCTGCATTTTAGTATATAAGGAAGCTGGGGATGGATCTATCGGCCATGACTGCTTGCAGAGCAGGGTTAATTGCCGTAGTGACAAATCTTTTGACAAACTTTAGACTACACTAGCTAGCCAATAAGGCGCTGAGTTTTAACTCCAAGATCACCCTTATCACCCTTGAAATTAACATGAGCTGAAGGTGCTCAGCTCCTGAAAGAATCTGGCCTTTAATGGCCATTATTTTTAAAGCAGAATAAGTAATCTCAGGCTTTAGCCATCTCTAGAAACCAACTAATCATGTTACTTTCTTTTAGTCAGTGGCATTTACAATACTGTTTTCACTGTGTTTTCTAAAAGGCCTAAAACACTTGTCTTCAATAAACTGTTTCATCTAGCAATCAACTGCCAGAGACAGACAGTTTAGAAGCTGAACTGACCCATTCCCTTGGAAAGCTTTATCAACTGCCAGTCAGAAATCCACTCACAGCTACCCTACCTACTTCACCTTAGAGGAGGCTTATCAGAATATAAAGAGTAATATGGCCTCAGGTCACACAATGCTGACAAATATGACAAACTGAACTCAATCAAATTGACTCAATCAAAGATATGTGTTAGTGCCTGCAATACAAATCAGCAACAGTGTGATTGAAAACACCAAGTTACTATATCTGTAAACATCCTTATTTGATAACAGACTTCTGGAGAGAAGAGAGGAGGTATACGTATTGTACACGCACGGACAATTATACTGTGTCAACATCTTATTCAGTCAAAATCAGGTTACTAATATAACAGCTGAACTTTTCAGTGGCCAAGTAACGCAGTGCATGAATACAGAGTTTCCTATCTGAAAGTTCAGGTTCAAACAAGGATTAGATCCGGTTTCCATAGTTTTTGTTCAGATTTAACTTTTTTGGTTAGGGCTGCGATTTTCTACTTAAATAGTTAAATTGATGCTATTCCTAGCCCAGTACTACACTACAGACTTCTGTCAGCATAGTTGTGTCAGTAAGGGCTGTAAAGAGCTGTGATTTCTTTAACCAACGCGGTCATACCAGTAGACACCCCTAGTGTAGACACTTTCTATTGGTGAAGCTGCACTTTAATCGATTTAGCTTGTTTCACTTATGGGGGTTGGGCGTATAGCAGTACTAGAAACATGACTATGCCAAGGTATCATACCAGTAGGCCAACACCAATAAAGCCTTCCTAGTTTACATAGGCCCTGGTCAGGACACAGTCATTATGACACAAAGCTTCTTATCCTTCTCTTACAAGAACACAGGTATAAGACCAACAATACGCACCAATGTAATTAGAGCCCTGCAAATCTGCACCAGTATGCTTTATATCCACAGATGTCCACATTTGTGGACCATGTTAGTGGATCACAGATCAGATGAGGCCACAAATTTTGTATCCGTGCAGGGCTCTGAATATAACTGTGTCCACACACTAACTCTGCTAGTAAAGTTAACGCAGAAAAATGTGTGTGTGTAATCATATGCCATCTTGTACCAACAATGCTCCTCTGCCTTATACATTGGACAAACAGGACTGTCGCTGCACAAAAGAATAAATGGACACAAATCTGACATAAGAAATAACAACATTCAAAAACCAATAGAGGAACATTTCCTCCCAGCTTACTCCATAGAAGATATGTCAATTGCTATACTTAAGCAACTTATTACAAATCAAAGCTTCAAAGAGAAACTAGAATTAGAATTCATATGTAAATTTGATACCATTACCTTGGGTTTGAAGAGAGATTTGAACTGGCTTTTTCATTACACTAAGTGAGTTTCCCCTATTCCTACCTCCCCACCTTCTAATACGTTGTTCCACACTGTTTGAATCCAAACAACTGCTTTGATTTGCTGAAATGGTCTGACCTGATCCTATGACTTACGCTTCCCCGCATTTATTTTCCTCCCATTCTGTAAGATCTCCATGTTCAAGCGTCTGATGAAAGTGTGCTTTCTCCCATGAAAGCTCATGCATTAAATACATTTGTTAGTCTTGAAAAGTGCCACAGGACTCTCTGTTTGTTTTGCTGAACTAGACTAACACAGCCACCCTTCTGGAACTCGTCTGTCTACTTTTCTATCACACTCCTACATATGGTAAAGTCCACCAAATTATTTTAACATTTGCTTTAAAAGCAACACCCAAAAATAATTAAGAAGGGACTTTTCTAACCAAATCTGCAAAATGGCATCCCTCTTCATCAATCTCCAATCTTGAGGAACTGACAAACACACCTCAGTTTTTTGAAGTGGACTGAACAAATTGATTGTTTTCTGTTCCCTGTATGTAAATGTAAAGCTAATTAATCACTGATGGAAATCAGTTAGATCAGTGAAAATATCTTCTAAGTTCCAGAGTCAGACAAGACAGGGAAAATAAATGTGGAGAGCCCTAGAAATGCAGCTCTTTTCCAGGTTAAAAACTATTTCATTTTTCTTTCTGAATGCTGCTAATGAGTTGCTGATGCAAAGAACAGTGGGTTACAGCGGTTCACCCAATTAGCCTGCAGAGGAATATGTCATTCAGTTCAAATGGAACAGAGGTGTGATAAAAGCAAATTAGGTGCCAGCTCATGCCAAGGCCACCGTCCCTCACTAACACTGACAAACAGCTGGAAAGCCGTCTGGCTCACCTTTGTGCTAGTATTGTTAAAACAGATGTTAGAGTTATCACAATGTGTTTTGTCTTCATGAAATGTTTATAGGATACTGCATGCATTAATTTTATTTACAATATCTGTATCCCATCTTATAGGGTAAAGTTTGTGTACTTGCTCTACAACTGCAAAAATGTTTGCTGATACTGTGTGCTCATGGAGTCAGAGGAAATGTTTGGCCAAATGCTAGTTTACCAAAAGAGGTGTTATCTCCTCCCCAACAAAAGAAGGCCTATAGACACCAGAGGGCCATTTTGGAAAATCAGTGAATAAAAAAGACTGCTGATTAGTCCCCAGCATATTCCAGAAGAGGGTGGGGCACCAGGCTTCATCCCATCCCATCCCATCCTGCATGCTGGGGAAATGGAATAAAAATCCCTGTTAAGGAGAAATTGTTATCCTTGTACTGCTTGAAATCTGAAAGGCGAAGATTTGTAAGCATGGTTAGCCCTAAAGAATATAAAGCTTCCACATTATTGCAGCTATCATCATCTTTTGGAACCTAAGCCTATCTCATTTGTGTGTGTATGTTTACCTGCTTTCACCTTGTAAATAACTCTCATTTCTTTTTCCTAGTTAATAAACCTTTAGTTAGTTTACTATAGGATTGGCTCCAAGCATTGTCTTGGGTTACAGATCTAAGGTGCATTTGACCTATGGTAAAGTGACTGGTCCTTTGGGACTGGGAGTAACCTGAACATTGATGTGATTTTTTTGGTGAGGGGGTCATTTATCACAAAGGCAGGCTTGCCTGGCTGGCAAGTTACACTGGAGTACACAAGAGACCTGTCTGTGACTCCAATGTTAAGGCTTTAGCAGTGCACACTTGTTACTTGGTTAGTGAAACAGAATTCGAGAACATTCGATCTGCTTCGGATTTGTCCCGTTCCTGGACAATCTGCTCTGAGGTTGGCAAGCATGCTAGTGAGTCACTCCAGGCAGCACACAGCTATAAGAGGATCATGAAATCATAACTGAGGCAAATACAGATAAGTGGCAACTTGTCAAATCTTTATGAGTAGAGAAGCTAGCTCCTTCATGTCCAGCGGCCTCTGGTGGCAGCCAGCAGCTCTAAAGCACAGTCCTGTAGGGGAAAAAACAACGAAATTCTGCACCGAACATTAATTAATTCTGTGCAAGTTCTGTATTACTCTGGACACAGAATTTTCCCAGGAGTAGCTATTGTGCAGTACCGTGTAGGAGTAAGTGAGATTAACAGCAAAAAGTTTTATAATGAACACATAAGTAAGGATATTTTTTCCTCTCATGATTTAGAGGTTGTCCTTGAAGTCTGCATAAAATTAGAAATAAAAGTGATTGGGTCTGCAATGCCTTTTCCTGTTAGGTTGAGTTTAAATTCATGTTTGAAAGTGTTTGTGTTTGAGAGAGAAGGTGAGACAGTTGAAGTTGGGGGTGGGAAACAAATCTATATAAACTTTCACTACTTGGAGATCAATCAGTTTGCAGTTAATGAATAGTTTGTCAGCAAGTTCAGAAACACTTGTGTTGTTGAGCACTTCATTCCACGCCAGTCAACGCAATCAATGGGAATTAGTACAAAAGGGTTTTGAGAAACATGTACATAATTCAGAAAGCCTGGAAAGGCCTAAAGAAAATATTTTAGAGGGAAATGGAAAAAGAAAAAAAAAATGACTATTATAACAAGTCACAGCTGGACCCTGTGATATTCAATAATCATGCTAAGCCCAAAGTGATTGAAAGAGATCCTCTTTATTCTGTGTCCCAGTTCTCCCACTGACTCCACATAACACAGGATGGGCTTCTGCAGAACACTTCCCTTAGACCAGTGGTTTTCAAACTTACGGTCGGGACCCACTACTGGGTCGCAGACCCTCAGGTACTGGGTCACAGTGCCCCCTGCTGCTGCCACCAAAAGACCTGAATGTATTGCTCAAAGATGTAATTTTTGGGTTGTGGGCATAAATGATTTTCTTCAACGAGAAAAAAAAGTTTGAAAACCACTGCTTTAGATTTCCTGCATGGGAAGCTAAATTACCGAAAGGTACAGTCCCCCATATCACAACTTCATTCTGTAGCCAAAACTTGACACTTAACAACCAACATTTATATAAACACACACTCCCAAACTCTTATTACCAACCTACTAACTAAACTTACTCACAATGTTCAATTAATTTCTGAAACGTTTTGCACTATCACTTGGACTTGTGGGTCTTCCCTGAAATATCAGTACTACCCCTGTGAGGAGGCAGTAAATCCATTTGTATGGTAGTTTAATGTCTGGGTGTTCAGTGGCCCTACTCTGTTATGGTAGTCGCCTGAGAAATTCTCAGGCAAAAAAGACTAGCTCTGTTATTTCCCCATCTCCCTCTGCGTCATGTTTATTAAATGGTGGCAGGTCCTGTGGCCCCAGATCAGATTTTTCCCATATTTCTTGTATGGGAAGCTAAACTAAACTACTTAAAAGTTCTCAATATAACATAAACTTCTCCTCTGTCCCTAATGTATTTATGTTAAACTTGGTCTTATACAGACCTGTATAATCATGATGGAAAAGGACTTAACTTGAGAAAGTAAATAACACACACAGATCATACACAAAGAATTTAGCATTACAGATACCAAATTATGTCTATATATGAGTTAATAGCGAGCCTAAACTACAACATGGCTAGCTAACAGGTCTTTACGTGTGTACATTTTTATCTTAAGAAGTATTAAGAGGACCTTTCAATTGTGTTATGCTAACTTGATCAAACGCCAGATATATATACACAAATATATAAATGCCACATCTTTTAAGAATATGTTTAATGTTTAGACTATAAAATGCTTGTAGACTGAGGGATGCATTAATCTTACATGCAACATCCAAGGTAAAATGTAAGTTTGCTTTATAATTATAAAAGTGTCCACTCTGATCTTGTTAACCTAAGCAGGTTCCCACCACCCATCAAGAAGGACTATGAACACTAAATAGATCATTTAGGGACAAAAGCTGTATTGATTGCCCTACCCATTCATCACAAAATTAGGTGCAGGAGTGTTCATCCCATTGGTTTAAACTGTGGCAGAAAGGCATATAAAGATGCTCAAAACAAAAGAAGAAATAGTTATCTTTTTGCTGTTTAGACTCTTACAAGGGCATTAGCTAAAAGTCAGAAGTGGAGATTCCCAGGGCCAACCTGGGTTAGCCCTAAAAGCAGGGCTCGACAAACCAGGTCACCATGGCAACTGGGGTTTGTAGCCTGCTCCTAGCTTCTCTGTGGAAATGCAGCAAAGGAGCTTCCTCTGGCGACCAAAAACTGCTGGCGCCTCACTGGGAGCCAATTTTGTCGAGCCCTGCCAAAAAGACATTCAGTGGACAATTTACTACATCTGTGTCATCTTTTGGAACCATAGATTGTAAGTCATTCGTGCATACATATTGCCTGCTTTAACCTGTAAATATCTCTCTCGGTTTTTTTTTAATAGTTAATGGATCCTTAGTTAATTTAATATATTGGCTACAAGCTTGCTTTCTGGTGTGAGATTTGAGGTACAAATTGACCTCAGGTAAATGATTTGTGTCTTGAGACAGAGACCAACCGGAATATTTTGTGATCTATGGTGTAAGTGATCATTTATCTCTGAGTGTAGCTTGCCTAGGTGAAAAGATGGACTGTAGTGCCTAGCAGGACTGTGTGTGACTCCATGATAAACACTGGTATAGTGCTACAGGAGTTCACATTTGTTGCTAGGTTGGTGAAATCTAATTATAGAACATAGCATCAGTTTGGGATGTCTGCCCTGCTTTTTGACAGTCTATCCTGAGGTTGGCAGTCATGATCATGAGTCAAAGAGTGTGACAACTCACACCTCAAAACAGTATTAAAAGAGCTGTTTGTGAAGTTATAATAGCATACCTCTCAATCTGCCAGGACCCAAATGTCAGAAAGACCAAATACAAGAGAAAAAAGAACTATTCAGGCAGGAAATAGAAAATGCAGTTGGATGCATTCCTTTTAAGACTTTTTTAATAACATTAGTTTAATTTTTTTTAATTTCTGATGTAATTTTTTTTTAAACCATGAAAGGGAGAGGATACCAAATTTCTGTGGAATATAAATTAGTTTGCTTCTAAAATGAGTGACATCCCTCACAAACCAGGAACAGTTTAAGAGGTACACACACTATCCCTGTTACATAACACGAAAATTAATATTTAAGGATTAATCAACTATAGTACCAATACACAGTGTGATTCCATTGTGATACTACAGAATAGTACTCCAAAACATTTCAGTACTGGAATTCCCAGGAGGAATTCTTTGGCTTTTTTGGTTTTACCTCATCGTATTCATACGCCATCCATGCATTCTTTCTGTGCCTTTGTGTGCATATCTTTGCAGTTTAAAGAAATTCATACTTCACATGAGTGAAAGGGAGTTTAACTGAGTAAGGACCTGAGATCTAGTCCTTTAGGCCCCAGTTCAGGAAAGCACTTAAGGATGTATTTAAGTTAAAGTATGTGCTTTAGTTCAACACTATTCAGCAAATCACATAAGTACATACTTAATTTTAAACATGAACCTATCTTTGTCTTTTTCCTTTTAAAAGAAAGGCTTGGTTGGGATCCCTTTTAGGACTCTTTTAATTGTATTGCCTGCTTAAACAAAGTAATGCTTCATTCCACTCCCACTGAATTCAGTATCATGATTTCCATTGCCTTTCAAGAGACTGAGTCCTTGCAGTGGTCAGTGTTATGTCACTGTTATCCCACTAAGGTACCTGATGATAAAGTAAGATTATGATAATCAAAGCTAGCATTGTTAGAGCTCTATGCCTAAAAATAGCAAGTAAGTGTTGGATCATCTGCTTAAGTATGTTAGATATTGGTAAAGAGTGACTTTTTAATAGCAGCCCCGACACAGGTTCTTAAGGCCTTCTCTAAAGCTTTATGCAGCTAGTTCTTACCTTTTTAATATTACTATATCTACTTGTACATTTTACAAATCTATCCTAGCTCTTTAAGCAATTTCTGCTGAAATAAAGTAAATGTCAACTAAGATTCATATCTAATAGGAAGTTATTAGCAGTTACAATACATGCAACTTTGCAGTGACATACATTCAGACTTTTTGTCCTTTGCAAGTTGAGTCAACACACAATAAGTAATTTTAAAGTCACATCAGTTAAGTCCCAATGAACATGTTATATCATTGACTCAGAATTTCCAGAACCTCATCTTCAACAGAAATATGACCCTTAGAGTTCATGTTTCTTGTCCAGACTAAACAACTGTAATAAAATATTATGTTTCAATTTGTCTGTAAAAATAGTATTAGTAAATTAAAATGGGTTTAGGCATTTACAATCAATATTTTAGCCTTTGACTGCCACAAACTTACATAACGTTGGCTGAAATAACATCAAATCCCAGCTAGCCTGCTTATCTCCAATTACATCAACAAAATCATTCAACATATTCCCTGAGAGCACAGCATATATTTGTAACTTGCCCTACTTTACTATTTATGATTTGTAAAACCATGTACCTAGGAACTTTAATCAGGGGCCAATACCCCACTGTGCTAGAACTGTCCCTGCCCCCAATGAACTGATAATCTAAACAAAACACAATGTTAAACAAATGGACACTGACAGATTAGGGACCACATGGAGAAAAAGAGACAATATTGGCCATCCTGATAATTGGCAATGTTAGCATATCAGTGGCTTAACCACTGTCAAGTTTTGTAGGCATCATGGAAAAGCAGAATTTAGGGAAGGATTTGAAGAAGGAGAGTGAGTATTTTATCATATCGTGCTGCATATGTATTTCACTTCCTATTTCTACAACAGACATTTAAAAGTAATGCCTCATTCTAGGAGGTGCTGAAGCCAATGCGAATTGAAGGCATATAGCATCTCACTATACCAGGCCCTTACATTAGAAGCACTTCAGAGCAGGGATTTATCTTTGTTTTTGTTTTGGCTGTAATACACTTAGCACATTGTTGGCACAGTAAACATAGAATAATGACATTAACAATGGACAGTGAAATGTTTTATTATCACCCACTAATTTTTGTGATGAACTTTAAAACTCATTTTGTGATGAATTGACAGAGAAAGAAGACTGCAACGATTCTAATCTAATCTTAGGCTATGTACACACGATCAGATTAAAGCGCAACATGGCAATCGCGCTATAAAAAACACGTGACCTTTATTGCAGGAGAGCACGTACACACGTTGCTCCTTGCAACGCAACAGAATTCTTTGCAATATCACGGTGTAGTGCAATGAATTCTGGGCACCTATCCCACAGTTCAATTTTCCCTCAATCGGCGCTTGGAATACTGGGATGAAGGAAAGGAACGCAAAGCGCCATGGGTAAACTCTCATTTTTCCGTGGTGCACTGTGTTCCCCTTGCGTCTTCTTCGTTGCCAATAGCAACTCACGCCTATTTTCAACAGTGCAGTGACGCACTACTTGCGAGCAATCACAACTGCGACAGCATCCTGCTCTAATCTCCACTGTCGCCTTCAGCATTCTAAATACATCTCGGCTGGTTGCTCAGTACGCAATGAGCTCTGAATCAGACGAGGACACCGAGGAGCAGGGGCTGATCGATGCCCTGCAGAGCAACAGCACCGCGTTGCTCAGCTCCTTCACCGATCATCTGCACACGGTGCAACGCCGTTTCTGGTCGCGAGAGACGAGCACCGAGTGGTGGGATCGCATTGTTATGCAGCTGTGGGATGACGAGCAGTGGGTACAGAACTTTCGAATGCGGAAAGCAACCTTTCTGGAACTGTGTTCAGAGTTGGCCCCTGCCTTGCGACGTAAAGACACCAACATCAGGTCAGCCCTAACCGTGGAGAAGCATGTTGCAATTGCTGTCTGGAAGATGGCGATTCCTACCGGTCGGTTGCAAACCAGTTTGGAGTCGGGAGGTCCACCGTCGGATTAGCCCTCTCACAAGTGTGTCGAGCCATCAATCCCGTTCTGCTATGGAGGACAGTGACGTTGGGCAATGTTCGTGAGATTGTGGAGGGCTTTGCTGCCATGGGATTCCCTAACTGCCGGGGAGCCATAGATTGCACACATATCCCGATTTTGGCTCCAGACCATCTCACGATTGAGTACATAAACAGGAAGGGCTACTTCTCCATGGTGCTGTAAGCACTCATGGATCACAAGGGGCGTTTTACAGACATCAATGCTGGGTGGTCGAGAAAGGTGCATGATGCCCGCATTTTCAGAAACACTGGACTGTACCGGAAGCTGCAAGGGGGTACCTTCTTCCCAGATCAAAAAATTACTGTGGGGGATTTGGAGATGCCCATAGTCATCCTTGCAGACCCAGCATACCCACTGATGCCATGGCTCATGAAGCCGTACACCGGGAACCTGTATCGCAGCAAGGAGCGGCTCAATTATCGATTGAGCCGCTGCAGAATGACTGTGGAGTGTGCCTTCGGCCGCTTAAAAGGGCGCTGGCACTGTTTGTATGGGAGGCTGGACTTGGACGAGGACAACATCCCTGCTGTAACTGCGGCGTGCTGTGTCCTTCATAACATTTGTGAAAATAGGAGAGAAAAGTTTTCCCCGGGATGGGCTATGGAGGCACAGTGCCTCGAGGAAGCATACGAACAGCCAGCCACTAGGATTATTAGGGGGGCCCAACGAGGAGCTGCTTGCATAAGGGAGGCACTCAGGGAGCATTTCAATGATGCTCTCCTGTAGTTCACTTCAAGGACGCATCAAGTGCACCTTATGAGATTTTCACTGTGTACAAATAAATCCACTCTTCAAATTTTCTGTTACTGTTTTTATTGAAAGATAAAAAGGGGTGGTGGCGGTTGGGGGTTTTTGGAGGGGTTACAAGTGGGTGTAGCTGCAGGTCTCTAAAAAGTAGCTCTGTGAGGGACTGGATGTTGCAGTATACCAGGGGGATGGGTGGCCTTCAAATAAATCCTTTGAAGGACTACAGGGTATGGGAGGCAGACACGGCTGAACTGTATGGAGTGGAGAACGTACATTAATCGCCTGGGTCTGCAGAACAATCATGCTCTTGAGCAGTTCTGTTTGCTCCTTCATGACGCTTATCAGTTCGTCCCTGTGTTTCTGCCTCCTCTCTTGGGATTCCTCTCTCCAGGCTCGATTCTCCCTCGCGGATGCCTCTGTTGTTTTCATCAGCTCCTGAAACATATCCTCCCTGTTTCTTCAAGCACGCTGAAGAATGTTTCTCATGCGGTCAGCTGGGGTAGACACCGGCCTTGTGAAGGTCGAATCTAATAAAAAAAAGAATAATAAAGCTATTGTTAACACATAGCCTAGATAACCAATGTAACCTTCCAGTAGCACATTCCACTGGAAGGTACAAGGCAGTCAACATTCTATGCTTTGCTGAAGCGTACAAGGTATGTCCTAATAGAAACCTTACTGGGGGCTAACATTCTGCAAAGGGCACACTGATGGAACCCGATATCTCTCTCCTCAGAGTGCCCCTGCCAGCTAGAATACATATCCTACATGCCACCGGATGCCAGCCAGGACCGTATGCTGCTGCCTTGTGTGTTGCCATGGTTCCCAGTGCTGTGCTTTGCAGCTGGCGAGGCAGAGTATCCTTATGTGGGAATGTAGACACATACGCTATCCCATCTAACCTGAGTAGGAGGCTTTGGCGGTACATCGAGGAAACCTTTAGTGACCTAAATACAGATGATTTTTTGACAATGACTGCTTGTGTTGATGCACTTCTAATGAATGCATAATAAAGAGCGTGCACAGCGGGGACCGAGACAGCAAGCACCCCCGCCCCGGAGAATGATTTTTTAGCAGGAGCCATAGCTGCACGGAAGAGAAACTTACCTGAACCCCCCACTGCTGCCTCAGAGGACATGCTGCAATTCATGTCTTGGGTGGACGTCTCAGCGGGGATGCAGAAGAGCTTCTGGCTACAAGCTGTTGCGCTCTCCTCCAGGTCATCCTCCATCTCCTCCTCCTCATCGATCACGTCCTCATCCTGCTCGGGTCTGGCATTCAGTGGATGAGGGGGGGCCGATGTGTCCACAGGACTCTTTTCAGTGGTTGTGGGGTCCCCACTGAGGATGGCTTCTATCTCTTTATAGTACCTGCATGTAGTAGGCGCTGATCCCAAACGGCGGTTTGCCTCCTTCGCTCAGTCAGAGGTTATTCTTAGCTCCTTTACCTTTGATCTGCACTGCACAGTGTCTCTCTCATGACCTCTCTCGGACATGGCCCGAGAAATTATGCCACATGTATCGAAATTTTGCTTGCTGCCGCGTAGCTGCGCCTGCACAGCAGACTCTCCCCCGATGCTGATCAGGTCCAGCACCTCTGCCATGCTCAAAATGGGTGCGCGTCTTCCACAATGGGCTGCCATTGCTAGGTAAGATCGGAGCTGCAGTCCACTCCACGAGGAAGAGAACAGGAAGTGAAACAGAGGAGAAGTTCGAAAATCCCGGGAATCGAAACAGGGCGGGGACTGTTTCGTCACAGCCACAGACGGGTGGGGGGAAGACCAGAGAGGACGACTTTGGAATGCTGGGACACTTCCGGAGGCCAATCATTGTGCGGTAAGCGTACACACAAGTTGAAAGGCGCAACAGCTGTTCCGCGTTAACTGCTACCACCCTCGTCGAGGTAGTTTTTGTATTGCGTTACAACTGGGCTGTTGACGCGCAAGAGCCCTATTGCACGTGTGTACGCTGTTGCTGTTATCGCGCGGTAATGACTCTTAATGCGCGATAATGTGATCGTGTGTACATGGCCTTAGGCTAAGTCTATACTGCCGGTGGCAAAATCACTGCTGTCAGCACAATCTTCTGGGTTCCATTGAGCGGTCTGTGTAGATGCGCTCAGTCAACCTGGAATTCGCCTTAGCAACTCCAGCCCCAAAAGTGGAATATTGGAAAACCAACTGGAAGGTATTTCTGGTCAGCTTAGTGTAGTGTGTAGGGAGTACTTAGTAAGTTGTCAGGAGATATGCAAGGTATTTTACGTACCTTGAGTATCTCCCGTCGACTGCCGCCGAAAAGTGTAGCAAATATAGACTAGGGCTTAGATTACAAAAGAAAAGCTCTAATAAATTTAGTTACTATATATGATTTAAAAAACCAAACCCTAAAATTATGCTACTGTGGCTTCCAGCTACTATTTTTGATCATGGAATCATTGAGTCAAAGACATGACGGACTGGAAGGAACCTCAATAAATCAACTAGTCCAGTCACCGACATTGAGGCAGTACTAAGTATTATCTAGCAACCATTCCTGACAGGTGTTTGTTTAATCTGCTCTTAAAAACCTCTAGCAATGATGATTCCACAATGTCCTTTGGTAATTTGTTCCAGTGCTTAACTACTTGTACAATTAGGAAGCTTTTCTTATATTGCAGCAAGGGAAGTTTAGGTTAGACACTAAGTCCATTGCCTGATACAGTAATGGGGCACTTACTGTTAATACAAAACCATTAATCAAAAGAAACATTCCAACAGAGAGGCTCACTCTTCCATTTTAATAGATTTCATCTGTTGCAAACTGCTGTGAGTCTATTACATCTCTTCTTTACCTCACAACTTGGTCTTGGACAGCATGAGCAAAGCTTTACAAACTGTATGATTCTGCTAAACTATTTCTCTGGATGAAAAAAATCCCACATAAGAAAAAGAAAGACTTAAAACACCTTAGACTGGCAGATGTGTGATAATATATTGAATACCTAGCATTATTAATTCTCCATTTCACAGAGGTAATAAAACAAGGGGGAAAAGAATGAGACTGACAATTTTGCACACAGAACATTAGGACCAGTTTGTGAGAAGAGACACTGAAGAAAAGAAAACAAAATCCAGGCATTTATACAACTTTAATGTAGCATACATGTGGAAGCACCCTTGTGTCAGTTTTCCAGGAAAAAAAAATGTAAGGAATCTGTGATATTCCAAACTGTGTCAGTGGGCCTAGTTTCTGATCTTCCCAGGAGGTAATGGTAAAAGCAGCCCTGGTGGAGGGGTTCTCTTCAGTTTTAGCTTGTGAGAAAGCCAAAGGCTAAAAGAGATGCAAGTACACTACTTAACTGATGGATTAGTTAACCACAATGTTAGAACACTGACTTCATTGTATCATGCAGAGGCTAAGCATGTTAATTTCACTACCATCGGTCTGGCCAAAGGACTTTGTTCTCAACATGCCTGTCTAAGTCTCAGTAATACTTGTGTTTAGAAGAGGATAAATGGTTTTAAACGCAGCCTTGTCAGATTGCAACTTTGAGCCACCCATCCTCCTGGCCCAGTATCATACCCACAATGAAGATAAGTTCTGATAGCTCACGCCAAGAAATACAGAGGCAAAAAGAAAACTGGGCTAAGATCCCATTTAAATGGAAAAGAAACACAATCCAGGATTTAAATCGAGAGAACTCTTCACTGCACCGTTTCTTAACAGTAATAGTTCCTAGACAGTCTTTACTACAGCAGAAATAAAGAAAAAAGGGTGGTATTAAAATATCCGTATTATCCAAATCACGTCACCCTACCCCTGACATGGGAGAACATCTATCTGGTTACCAAATTAGCACCTCCATAGGGACCAACTCCTAGGATTCTGGCTCAGTGTTTACTGAATCCTTAATGAGTCAGTCAGAATATATATGGAAGGCTGATGATACTAATGCTGCACTCTCAGTGGAAGTATGACTTGATCTAATTAAAACTAAATGACTTAAAGAAGGACACACCTAAAAAGTGATTCAGAGAAACTAGAAACTCATTACTTAGCCATTATAACAGCCCTGAAAGACGAAGATTCTCGGGACTGATACTAGAACAGGAAGAGGTTCAAGTGTGAGATGTGCTGTAAGCCTGGGTAATTTCATTTTCTTATAGGCAGTGTTGCTGTAGCCATGCTGGTTCCGGGATATTGGAGAGACAAGATGGATGAGGTCATAATTTTTATTGGGTCAACTTCTGTTGGTGAGAGAGACCAGCTTTCAGGCTTACACAGAGCTCCTTCCTCAGGTCTGGGAAACTTAGATTATGTCTGCATTACTACTTTTGTTGTTATAATTTATGTTGCTCCGGGGTGTGAAAAAAAACACACCCGAGTGACATGAGTTGCACCAACAGAAGCAGCACGTGCACAGAGCTATATCAGTGGGATGATTTAATAATGTTGACAGGAGAGCTCTCTCCTCTTAGCTTAGAGTGGCTACACAAGAGATCTTACAAAGATGCAGCTGCACTGGGACAGCTGTGATGCTGTAAGCTCTCTGGTCTACACACGGCTTTACTCAGAGCATCACGGCTAAATAAAAGATAGAACACATTGTTTAGCATAAATAGTTAACGTGTGTTTCAAGGTACCATTAAAGGTGAAGTGGCCAGTTAATACCCTTCTAGTGATGGGCGGGGGGTAGGAAGGGGAAGAAATATAAAGCTGGAGGGTGGGGTTTAGTGGGCTGTAATAGGCCACAACTCCAATGTCTTTATTCAATCCATGATTTTTAGTATCTAGCAAAGTTATGAATTTAAGCTCCCGAGCTCATCTTTTGAAGGCATTATGAATGTTTCCTTTGAGAATAACCACCGAGAGATCAGATAGAGGGTGATCATTCTGTGAAAAGTGTTTGCCCACAGGCAATATGGTTCTTTTGTCTTTTACAATTTTCTGTGCGAGTTCATTCGAAATCCATGGGTCCTACAGATGCCTCTGAGTATATTTCTTAGACTTGAAAACAAGCTCTGTGTAAGTTCAGAAAGCTTGTCTCTTTCATCAACAGAAGTTGGTCCAGTGAAAGACATTACCTCGCCCACCTTGTCTCTTCATTTCTTACAGAATTTAAATCTGAAGATAGTACCTACTCAAAATCAGTATTTGCAAAGGAGGCAAATTTGCAAAGGAGGCAAAATTCAGACACATGGTATTTACTGTTTCCTCCTTATATCCTGTTTTGTTTGGAGAGTCACAATTTTCCATTGTAGAAGCCAAGTACAGACTGGAATGTGGGCAGGGGACAGGCCCTTGCCTCAGACAACAGCTGTTAGTAATACAGAAGATTATGTGGTAAAGAGGAAAGGTGGGACATTGAAGGGATCTCTCTTGGCTCAGTATTGGGATTTATGCAGAGGTGGGCAAACTACCATAAGCCAGATACAAGCTGTGAGCGACCTTCCTCCGGCCCACCAGCTGAACTGGGTCAACACCCCACAGCACGGCCACTACTGTCTCTTCCCCCTTCCAGTACGTGGCCTCGCAGTGCCGTGGCCAGAGCACCACAGCTGCTTCCTGCCTTCCCAGCTCCACCCCCTCATTCCAGGGACTGGCTGAGCAAGCAGCACCCTGATTGGTGCATGGTGGCCGCTCTGGTTCCACACCCCCTCCCATGGGCCAGGGGAGCCCTTCCAGAGCATAGTGACCACTTCCCCCCAGCTCCCAGAGGGGTCCCTAGCCAGAGTGCAGCAGCCACTTTTCCCAGGGCCAGGGTCCAGTGGCACCCTCCTCCTCTTCCTCCCCCCCGGGTCCTACCTTCCACCCCAGCTAACAAAAAAGTGTAAAAAGAAAAAAAAGCAAAAGTGCAAAAACTCCCCCCCCACACACAGCTTCGTTCCTTCCTCCTAATATATTTGGATAAATGTGTAATTTTTAATAATTATTAATTATTGTTATTAATAAAAACAATTTTTATAAAATAGATTAAGTAATTTCACTATAATAGAAATGTGCGGCCCACAATGACATACCAAATTCAAAGAATGTCTCACTTGTAAAAAATTATTGCTCAGTCCTGAATTTATGGATACTTCTACAAATTCCAAACAATTTAAGATTGTCCATTGTACTTATTTCTTTAGCAATTTTCGCACTACCATGAAGGAGTTTTAATGCAGAGGTATCAGTGCTGATCCCCGATCACTGAAGAACCCACAATGCATCGAAAAACACTCATGTAAAACTTCAGTAGTAGAGAATTTAGCAGGCTTGTGATTACTTACTGATTTAGGAGGGAAATATTAAATGTTAGCAGCCATCTTTTAGGTCTCCTGGGGTGGATCTGAAGCTGCAAATTGTGGAAAAAAAGGCTCCACATCCTAGTACATATTCTCTGAGTAATCCACTCCCCAAATTAAGACTCTTAAAAATATTCCTTTGTTTTTTTTTCTCCTTCACTTCTTAATTAAGATTAAAAAAACCGCTATTCAGAACTATTTTACTGACAGATAACATTAGTGTCCTCTTGAGCAATGGGATTGTACAAACTGACCACATGATTTGGTATCAGCTTTTTGTTAACTAACTGGACTGCAAAAAAGGTAGACTTCAGATTACCTTAAGAAATCTAATTTAGGTATTTATATTGTGCTCATCACAATGATTTTTGAGCATCTTATTACAGTTAGGTCTACACACTGGAGTTCTTCCTTCTCTCCCTATCTCTCTGTCTTCCATCTGAATCACAGATGTGATTAGAGTTGGGGGCATCTATATCACAAAGAGATTTAAATTGTATTTTATCTTGAAGCTTACATCCCAGAAAAAATTTAAATTGCCAGGTATTGAATAGCCCAGCTGAGACTCTTCAGTGAGGTGACACCTTTACAAGCTGGCCGTCATGTTATCTTCCAGAATGTGAGGCCATGTTTACACAAGAAAATTGCACTGGAGTAACTAAAGCTGCAACTTTAAATTGATTTAGTTAAACCACTTCAACCCTCTTGTGGGCTTACTCTTATTTAGTTTTAAGAGTGATTTATTTCTGTTTAGATTAAGTCAGTTTTAGATCAGGTTGCGTTGCTAGTCTGATGCCTAGGAGATCAATGAGCGACGTTCAGTCACCAAGTTGATGGTATTCGTCATAAATTCTCACTTACCTGAGTGGGCCCCATGAAGGTTGCCATCTTCCACTGCATCACTTAGTCAACTCCAATGCCATAACTACCTGGTTTGACAAACATCACTCTCCTGCTAATACGCCAAACTGCTGCAAGATTCTGCAAAGCTCTGTGAATCCAGGAAAACAGATGTCTTCCTATCCACCAAGACTTCAAAAACATTCCTTCCCAATGCTGTAAATCCTGCAAATATATTTGGAATATTTGCTTGGCCTCATGCGATCAGGCTATAATCAGAAGGGGACTTGAAAAGCAGATTGGGCTAAACAAGACTTATAATATAAACATCTTGTGCCAGATCCCATGCAGAAGGTTCCTGGGTTTGACTTTCTATGGACATGTTGGTCAACTCTGAACCAAACCATTCACAGTAGAGGTGGACATTTAATGCACAAATGGAAAATCCAAGACCCCTCAACATGCAACTGTGTCTCCTCATGACAAACCAAACCTATTACCACCTACTGCCCAATTATTAAATATGAAGGAGGCATCACTGAAATAAAATCTGCCACTTCTGAGGGATCAATTTCAGGTGAAATTGTAGTTGTTGTAAAAAAGAAGGAGGAGGAGGAGGCCACTCCTAAACTAAAACAAGAGTGTCCACACAAGGGCTGGCATCAGTTTAACTGAAACTGCATATTCAGTTAAACCAGTACAATTTTCTAACATAGGCACAGTCTATACTTTCATTAAAAAATAAATAAGCTCATATAGAACCAAAGAAACCTTTAAAAGTGTTATAAACTGATATAGTAATGTCTGCCTGAGTCGACAAACAACTGGAAACAGTAATTCTAAGAGAGGTGAATGGGATGTTAGCAATGAAGCCCAATGATATCACGATCACGCTTGTTCTCTATACATGCGGATACACAAATGGGATCAAATAAGAAATGAAATTATTCTGAAATCCTGGCACAAAATCTAAATTGCTCGAGCCAATTGATGTGGGGGACAAAATAATCATACAAATGTGTGTCATGAACTTCACATTTAGAGACAGGAAAGAGCAGGCTTTCTAACCTAAGACCATCAAAAAGCAGAAAAATACATTTTAAAAATGATACCAGTTAGAGATATGAATGATGAGACATTTTGTCAACAAAAGTAATGTATTCAACAACTTGCAGTAACATGTGAGAGCCAGAAAAGAAAAGAAAAGAAAAGAAAAGAAAAGAAAAGATCAATTCTGAGAGATCTCAAAGAACAAAAAGTTCTTTGGGAAATGCTTAATTTAGCTGAAGAGTAAACAGGGTATAACTCCCCAAAAAGTGGTTCTACTAGGGTTGGGCAATAATTTTCAGAGGTGGGCCACTATCTGAATTTCGGTATGTCATCACGGGCCATACATTTCTACTATAATGTAATTATCTCACAATCTATTTTAAAAAAAACCATTATGTTTTTATTAACAACAGTAATAAATAAATAAATATTTAAAACACATATTTATCTAAATATTATATTAGGGGGAAGGGATGAAGCAGGGAGGGGGAGGTTTTGCACTGTTTTGGGAGGGAGTCCTCTTTTTTTGTTGTTAGTGGGGGGCAGAGGGCACCAGAGGGGGGTAGCTGGATGCCACTGGGCCCTGGCCCTGGGACAATTGGCTGCTGTGTTCCAGCCAGGACCCCCCTGGGCACTGGGAGGGGGAGCGGCCACCATACTCTGGCAGGGCGCCCCTGGTCCACGGGAGGAAGAGGTGGAACCACAGTAGCCACCGTACAGCAACCAGGGTGCTGCTCGGTCAGCGCCCAGGAGAAAGGGGTGGAGCTGGAAGGGAGTGGGGAGCAACTGCAGTACAGCTAGTGGGCTGGAGGAAGGGCGCTGCGGGCCATAGTTTGCCCAGCTCTGTATTAGAAGTACATTCTGTGTTGGCATTTGGTTAGTCAATTGTGTTCTTATTACCCAAGTGCAGGAAGAGCATACCACCTGGAACTAAAATATGCAGAGCTCTGCAAATTCTTACTGAACTATAAGACTCTGATACTTTAATTCCTGCAATGCAAATCAGTTTTTAAACAGTTATAAAAAAAAAAGTTTAAGTTCAAACAAATTTTTGTTTGAAACTATTTATCCACATTAATTCTGCTTTAATAAAGTCAGAAGACATTTGATTGCTGTCAGTTATTAACGCATGCAGACTACTTGGAGAAGATTCTTTGCACCATTTAACTCATCTTTAATTCAGATTTGTATGTACTTTCAAAAGTTTGGGTAAGTGAATTTACATATATAATTTATATATTATATTATTTTCATGACTACCTTAATATTTCCATGATAAAAACCACAACAACTCTGCAATACTGCCGCCAAGTCTGATTTGCTAACGTCCCTGGTGCATCTCTGTGTGTTTTTCTAAATAGGGGTCAAAGATTTGTTTTCTGCTTGAGAAGCGCATAATATTTTGGTAGAGGGCAAGGCACCAAAATAACTTCAGTATACACTGTAAGAAGGGAGTGGATTTTCTAATGTCTCTGGTGTATTGGCATTTTTCTAAACAGGAGATCATTTTATTAGGCCATATCCGATGTTCCACCTATGTCAAGTACATAGTAAATTGTTTTGCTTTTGCCTCACAATACAAATGCCAACAGCATACAGTACATTTATACAGAACAGCAAAATGCTTACACGTTTCTCGGTTTTTATTTTGCCAATTAAACTGGATTTGGATTAACGCTGATTATGTAGACTCGCTGAGTCAAACAGACTGAACACCTTCCACCCTTCAGTGCACAGACACAACAAAAAGAATGTCAAAACAAGGATGGCTTCACAAATAGATTAGTTTTTCTCTTCAGCAATCATCGTGATGCATACTACCACCTATCCTATAAATAAATTCTCTAAGTTCTGGGAGGGTGGCGTGTTTTCTTTCTTTCTCCCCCTCACTCCCCCCCCTCCCCTTGGCAAAAATCAAAGGAGAAAATCAGCAAGAAAAATGAACAGTGGCTGTTCAATGATAAAGGACAATATAGTGGTTTTCATTTAAATTATTAGACGTGGTAGCACTAAACTTCTTGAGCCTTATTAATCACAGGCAAGAAAGGATTACTCTGCATGCATAGTAATTTGGGAATAAAATATTTGTTGAGAAGCAATCTGCTTTATTAGGAGGGGACTGATGCTCAGTCAATGTACTTTAAAAATTAGCCTCTTCCCCCCTTCATTCTTGCCATCAAATTTTTATTACAAACATGCATATACTAATGCTTTCTCAACAATACTTTCCCTTCTAACCCAAGCACAGTCCCAAGCGTTTGCTTCCTTCCTCCATGACTTGTATCCTCAGTGAAGATAAAGCAATTATATGAAAGACAGTTTTTAAAACAGCTGCACATTTCTATGCTAATATAGCGTTCTTGCCAAGGATTTAGCCAACAGACTGGCTGACAGCCCACCCAGAGCCACAGAAGCCATAGTAAGTTTTGGAAACAAACTCTTTACATTTTGTGGTTTACAAGTCATTCAATAATAATTTGAGGGCTTTGGACGTACACTGACACTCATTTACTTATCTCCTGAAGGGAATGTGACATCACAAATAATATTTAAAAGAATATTCTCTAAATATTGTTCATAATATAGACAATTGTTTTGTTTCTCATTCTGGGGAGAAATTCACATCTGCGCAGAGGTAGCACAGGCTCAATGCTTGCTTATGGCTCACTTCAATCATGCCATTGAACCACTTAAATCTTACCCACACCACAAGTAAACCAACTTTATGAGTTTACATGGTTCATAGGCCTTTTGCTGGTCCTCTGCACAGGTCTGACTTTGTTTCTGTTTAGAATAACCTCTTGGGAGCTAGTCTGCTTCCTTATAGAATGCTGGTTTTCTCCCTTTACGTATGCACATGATTTATATTACTGGAGACAAACAGATAAGTGCTGGTTCGAGTCACTCTTTTTTTTTTAAAAAAAAGACAAGTTTAAACAACTGAAGAGATTTAAAGAGGACAGAAGACTTAAATGTTGGATTTGTCAATCTCAACAATAGATATAACTCCTTAGGTTGCCAACTCTCTTCCATTTTAGTCTACTGATTTCTTTTCATCTATATGCCAGTTTCCTCTCAGAGGTTCTTCTGTTTGGGCACAGCCTTTGGCTGGAGGTTAGCTGCAAAACCACTGACCACTTCCAAAAAACAGAGACTCTCAATGACAGTTCTTTAACCAATCAGTGTATGCGCTACTCATGGCCACTCTTATTACCTTTCCACTAATGGGCAACCATACACTCACCACTTCCGACCAGCCCCCACATTAACATCCATGTGCAAACAATGTTTTCACAGCTCCAGTCTTGGGACTGGCTGTACAGAAGCTGCAGATGCTTCCTGCTTACACCCTGGCTAAATGACCTACCAAAGTGATTTCTAAACATGAGTCAAGTAACTTGAGTTTCTAAATATGTCTGAAAGTGTGTATTACTTGTTATCTATCCGGGGTGGGAGGGTTAGGGGGAGTACCCCACATGCATACATCTGTATGCACGTGTTCACATGCACACACAGATACTCACACTCTACAACATTACCGTCTCATATAAATGTGCATTAACAGAAAGGAAAACAACTTGTCTTATTATCACCAACAGTTTTGGTAAAATATACAGTATCAGGGTAAAACTGTAATGACCCAGAATTTCTTTCTGTGGGAGGAACGGCTGGGAGAATGGGTTCATTCATTTATCCTGCCTCTCCATGGGAAATCCTGAGCTTACCAACAGATTGTTCTGCAGCTTAGGTTCTAAACACGACTGATTTAACAAATACAAGCTTAAATATTTTTTTAGATCTCCAACAAACACCAAAAGCTTTAACATTCCAGACCAGAGTCTTTGAAGATGATGGTAATTCTGTTCATTCTTCCCTCAATAATTTTCAGATAACCCATTTTTAGCTAGATAGTTCATTTATGGAGGGTGGAGGGAACCCAGGTTAGAATCAGGACCACACTATCTACAGCCACTGAGGCTTAGTCAATGCTTGAAATTTATTCCATTACCGCTCTGTTGATCAGGAGTGTGAAACAAACACACCTCTGACCCAACACTGCTAAGCCAATAAAACTCCCAGCATAGACAAAAATATGCCAACAGAAGAGTGCTTTCATCGGCATAGCTAATTATACTGAGAGTGCAAAGTATAAGATGTGCACAGAACACCATGGATTTTTTAAAAAACACATGCATTTACATGAATAAAAGCTACATTGTATTAATGGAAAATTCCACAAATTAGTTGATCCAGTGACAAAACAGAACTGCACAAATGAGGCAGAAGCCCCCTGGGGGAAAAAATGGATTTCCAACATTTAGGCCGAAAGATACAAGTTATAACATGCACTAATAGAGTGGCATGTTCCAAATCCAAGAAAAGGAGCTAGTTAATACAATGGATAGAACTACAAATAAATATTCAAAAGGCATAACTACTAGCCACAGAGTGAATTCATGTTGGATCTCATAGAAAAGACTTTGAAAAATCTGGAGAAAATGCAGTTTTAATATTCTGCCATTGCAAAACAGACAGTATCAAAGAAATGATTATAGTTTGATCTCACACGGTGGTTTCCAAGCCATAGTATGTGGATTAGTATTGATCTAAGCAGCACTTAGTGGTGGTCTGCAGACTGCTGGCTGGTCACATGGTGCCAGCTGCTCTCCTTGTATCCGTCTATTAAAGCACACTAACAAAAGCTAAGAGTACATTCAATATTTTCCTAATATTACTGTTCCATGTACACAACTGCTGTAGCTGTGAACAGGCAAACTGTGCATTTGTAAATGGGATGTGAGGTGAGGCCATGAGACAGTGTCTCCATTAAAGTGATGGGGAGCACATTTGAAAATTCTTGCTCTAAGAAACCTTCTGGCCAATATTTTCAAAACCAATCAACAGATGTGGGTGCCCAACTTGGGACAACTTAAAAGGAACCTGATTTTCACAAGATGGGTGCTCAGCACTTTCTGAAAAATCAAGCCACCCAAAGGTTTCTCAAGATGGACACCCAAAATCACTAATCAGTTTTGAATGTCTTAGGCGTTAGGCCCTTCAGTGCATTCATATCTGTAAGCACAAAAAGTTGGTACCAATCAGTCTGGCAATTGCAAATTAATGATACTTACCTATAACACAAGTACATTGAGATGGCTCTGTATGTTCACACCTATGACTAGTGAGCCACCTTGTGATGTCTTGCAGTACAACCTTCTTACAGCAACGTTAGCTACCCCATTCCCTGCCCCTCCCCTCAGTGTCATGAGGGACTCAACGCAAGGCTATGAAGGGGGCAGAATGCCCTCATCACCTCAGTTCTGTCCAAAGCCAAGCCAGAGACAAAGAGAGGGGGAAACAGGTGGGAAGTGTGAATCAACAGAAACATCTGAAAGGGCTGTAGTTTCACGTAAGTAACCCTCATGACTTCTTTGAGTGGCTCTGCACATTCCCATGTATGGGATGAAAAGTGCTGAAATTAACCTGGAGGCAGGAACAGAGTCCAAGTTGACCTGAGACTGAAGCACCACCCTTCCAAATCCTGCATCTGCCTGAGAAGCCAAGTCCAGAGCACAGTGCTTAATGTCAGTGTGCACCAAAGTCCAGTTTGCAGTTTTGTAAATTTCAGCCACTGGCACCTGCCTAAGGCAGATGCCACAACTCTAGTGGAATGTGTTTGGATGGCAGCAGGAACAGGGTTAAGAGTGTGTAGCATTCAGCAATACATTGTTTAATCCACCAAGAAACAGTCTGGGATTCTTTAAGTGCATTAGGTATTCGAGAATACAAGGAATGGAAGTTGATACAAGAAAATCAGATCATCCTTTCATTCAAATCAGAAATCTGAACCACTTTAGACAATAACAGTTCCTAGTAAATTCGTGTGGTGATTTAATTAATATGTCCTGCACAGATGAAGAACATGGCTGATCAAGAGCAAACAGATTGAGTCTCAGATCACCTACACCATCAGGTGGAAAAATTATGGGTCCAAATCAAAGATCTTTCCTTTTTTCTGAGGTGGAGCTGTTGGGACAGAGGAAGACACATGAAGACTCTGCTGGACAACTGAATGAGATCAATAAACCATTGCTGATGTGCCAAGCTGGAGCAATGGATATCATCATTGCCCTGTCCTCACAAATGTTCCTTACTTCCTTCTAGACCATGAAAACATAGGGTTAGAAGAGACTGCAAGTGTCATTTAGTCCAACTCCTTTTCAAAATGCAGGATAGGGTATATCTAAATCATCCAAGACAGATGGCTACGCAGTGCTCTTTTTGAAAATTTCCATTGAATAAGCTTCTACAACGTCCTGAGGCAGTCTGTTCCACTGTCCTACTGGTCTTGCTGTTAGAAAGTTTTTCCTGAAATTTAATTTGCTCTGCTATGCTTCAATTTGACCCCATTGTGTCTGGTCCTGCTTTTCTCCATATTTTTATGGCAGTCTTTCAAGTATCTGAAGATCCCCACTTAATCTCCTCTTTTCCAAATGAAACATACCAAGGTCCTTCAGCCTTTGCTCATGCGGCTTGCATTCCTCCCTTTGTTACTCACTTCTGGATCCTTTCCAGTTTCTCTACATTCTTTCTATACACGGATGAGCAAAATAAGACACAATATTCCAGCCAACGCTTAACCAGTGCCAAATAGAGCAGTATTATCACCTCCTGCAAGTTGCATGCCATGGCTCTATTAATGCAATCTAAAATTGCACTTGCATTTTTCCCCACCTCCAGCAGCAATACATTGCTGACACATGCTGAGATTGTGATTCACCACAACTGCCACCTTCCCAACAATGCTGTTGCCAAGCCAATTTCCTCCAATCTAGATTTGTGTATTTTGTTTTTCTTCCTCAATGTTTGTCTTGATTGAATTTCATTTCATTGTCTATAGCCCCATTTTCCATTTTATCAAAATCCTTCTGAATTTTAGCTCTATCCTCCAAAGTAGAGGCGCTCTCTCTCTCTCTCTCTCGCTCTCTCTCTCTCTCTCCCTCTCTCCCTAGCCCTTGCCCTCTCTCTCTCTGTGCATTATCTGCAAACCTGATCAATATGCTTTCTATATCTTCATCCAGATGATTAATAAAGATGTTATCAACACTTGACTCAGAACATATCCCTTTGGAACTTGAGACTTCCCTCCAATCTGACATCATTCCATTAATAGTTATTTTTTGTTTCCAGTTGTTCAACCAATTATGTATCCACTTAAAAGGTAGTTCTTCCAAGCCCACATTTCTCTATCTTACTTATCAGAATTTCATGTGGGACTGCATCAAAAGCCTTGCTGAAGTCCAGCTATATTCTGTCCACCACATTCCCTTATCTATCAAATCATTTACCTTGTCAAAGAGATAAATCAGATTGATCTGGCATGATTTGTTCTTGGTAAATCCATGCTGGCTGCTAGTGATTACCTCTTCATCCTCCAGGTATTCCTACACTGAATGGGATCAATGGGAAGAGGCAAAAAGAAGTAAAAAGCTCAGTACAAAAAGAAGGCATCTGGCATGAATTGATTGTCTTTTCCTGCTCTGGAACAGAAGAAGCCACAGCTTTTATTAATTCTTGTTGAAATAGCTCCACCTGGTCAAATCCAACTGAAAAATGTGGTAAAACAGATCCTAGTGCATCGAGGCCATCAGCATCCAGTCATTTAAATAGGAGTAAACAAAAACACTCCGATTCCTCGGCTGAGCCACTACTAGAGAGAGACATTTTGTAAAAGCTCTGGGAGCTGTGGAAAGGCTAAAAGGAAGTACATTGTACTGGAAGTGATGACTGGCCACTACAAATCAGAGGTATTTCCATTATTTTGATTAATTTAAATATAAAAATATGGATCCTTTAGATTGAGAGGCACTAATTAATCCATAGCCAACAGTGAAATGATTAAGGTGGCAAGAGTCAATACACAGAATTGAATGTACTTGTTCAAGTCTAGAAAGGTTAGTGTTGGTTGAAATCCACCACCCTTCTTCCGTATCAGAAAATAGTGAAAATAATGATGCTGGCCTTTCAGGTATTCTGGATTCCTCCTTAACTGCTCCTATGAGAAGAAATTTTTTCACTTCTGTCATAATAATCCCCTCATGAGAGAGGTCCTTGAAGAAGGAAGGGTAGGAGAAACTGCGGGGAGGCATTATATTGTATGGCATTAGATAATCTTTAGGACCCACCGGTCTGAGTTTATCTGCCTTAATGAAGTAGACTAGCCTGTTTCCAAATAAGATAATAGATCAGTCCTAGCTGACTGGTTCTTGACTCGCAAATGTCTCATCAAAACCGGGGCTTGAGGCTTCACAATCAGATGCTGCTGATGAAGCAGCTTCTTTTGGTTTAGACCTTTATTTGAAAACCTTTTCTTATCCTGAGAGACTACCTATTATGGATACTGTCGGTGTCTCTGATCCACTGAAAAATAGGACAATGAAGACTGAGCAGGACTGTGTGCCTCTGCTCCTTGGAAGATTGAACGGCGGTGGTTCTTCTAGCTAAGGGGATTAGGCCCAGAGAACAAAACTGTCAATCTCGTGCCCTTCAGTTTTTCCAGTTTTATTAACCAAGCCTGTCCTTTCAAACGGGAGATCCTCTAAATCAAGTCCAGTGTCTATAGTTAATGATGAAGAATGGAATCATTCAAGGAAGTAGCTGAAACCAATATGGGAGCCAAATCAGGAAGTAAGAGTTGATCAGAAGACAGACAAAACTGGACTCAATGCAAGTCTCAAGTCCATCTTCTTTGCTACTAATACTTAACGAAGAACCAGTCTGTATTTCTGGGCCATGGTTTCCTTGCCCAAATCAGACTGATCTGATAGCTGTTGGGACAGCTAGCCATGGCCATTTTGTCCTTATGCCTCTTTCACTTCGGGGCTACAGTGGTTAGCACTGAAGGCAATGATAACCCCAGTTCTGAGACACCAATGAATTTCCATTTTCCTAATTCTAGGATTGGGCATCAAAGTTAATTCTGGTCGTGAAGCCATAGAATTCCAGCAGGATTGGAAAGCTGTGAGACAAAAGATATGGGAACAGCAAAGGTGGCAAAACAGTCTCTCTCAGCATCTCCTGTGGAACAGGGGCAATAGTATCCAACCAGGTGGCCTTTGGTTCTGCTATGTGTAGCCTCAGAGGCATAACTGAAGGAGTCACAGGGAATGGAGCTGGTCCATTACACTTAATTTGTAAGTGTAGACACACCCAATGGGATTTGTGGGCACCTGGTACTTCTGAAAGTCGGATTACTTTCTTTAAGGTTCTGAAAATAGATTTAGGAGCCGAGCCTAAGGTATCCAGCTTTGAAAATTTCAGTCTTAATTTATGATAATCAGTTCCAAAGTTCTTCAGTACGGCTACTGCTATCTTAATAGATGAAATACGTATACCTGAAGAACTGTTAATTCATACTAGAGATGGGAGAAATCATTTTCCCTATTTTCAAACCTCTAACATTCTGTCTTTGAAAGTCTGACTAACTCAAATTCTTAGGTGCATTTCTCCCCACTACTCTGTTTCTCCCATAAACTAAAACCCCTTTTTCCCTGATCAACTTCAAACCTAGCCTCCTCCAGTTTGTCTGCTTCAAAAGGCTTTGTTCTCTATGCATTAAAAAGATATTTCAGGTGGTTTGGCCTACAGTAGCTCTTAATCTATGAAACTTACTTTAATGTACCTTTGAAAGGGTTACAAACTTCAGACTGGATTCCAAGCTAGCCCACTATTCCCTAAAAAACAAACAAACAAACTATTAAAAAGGACAAAGGTCAGGAAGACAGCATCTCCCTATTAACATACCTTAGTAATGAACATTTTCTATGCAAACCACTGTTTTAGCTTTGTGGGATTTAATTTCAGCTAAGGAAAACCAAGTGCAGATGTGTTTGGTTTTTTTAATTTCTTTATGTTTTTTAAAGGGGGAGGGTGGCATCGTGCTGAGGGGACGAAGCAGAATGACAACTCTTAAAAGAAACTATTTTCCATCAGTAGTACTACACACTATGCTACTACAATGGCTGTGAAATATGTAGTTCAACCAAAATAAAAATCTGTTACATCAGGACCTACATTAACAAAAGTAGAAGAAAATAAAGCAGTGTAACAGGTGAACAGTTATTTCTATGCTGTGTACTATCATTCTAATTAAATACAGCTGCTGGCTTCTTTAGATATTGAAAATGTAATCAGCAATGAAGCTAATTCGTGTCCCACTAAGGCTCTTACAGTAACTGATTACTTACAGATGCCAAGTCTCCAAGAGAAATTTTTGCCACCTGTTTTCAATTTCAGGATTGGCAGTCTTGCACTTCCAAGATTACTGGCCTATCATCAGGCTATGCCATCTGTTACTGTATTTTCCATGCTCAATCAATAATTTTCACAAGACATCTACCAGAACACCTGAATGAATGAGATTTTTTTCCTTACACACAGAAGCACATAAAAAGGACATCTGAGAAAAAAAATCCAATTCTTTTCCACAGCAAAGAATAGTAGTAGATGAAATGATCAAACTAGGCATGAGGCCTATTTACATAACAAACTAACCAGTATTCATGATTTTCTATCTAGATGTGGATGTTAACAAGCCGTTACTTTTACTGGATTTGGACACAAATTATCCATTATCTAGTTTAACTACTATAATTTCTGTATTCACATAATCAGAGCACTTCAGTGCAGCATATCGAGTTCATGAAAACAATATTTTCACATGAAAATCTGTATGCAAGAAAGCAAAATAGTTTAGTAAATCCATCAGAAAAGGGTAATAAATAAGATGCATGTTAAAAATAAACAGATTATTGGTGATGGTGGTGATGAGGCAACAAACAGATCAAAGCTGATTTAATTTTTTTCCATCAACCTACAAAAGATATGTGATTAAAATGTTTCTTGCAATCCTCTTCTATGTTCAATGTGAACCTTATTAAGTTTGGTTTTATTCTCAAATATACCATCAGTTTTATCTGAATCAAGACAGAGCACATATCTCTAATTATAAATCAGTTCAGACTTTTAATTTTGTGATAGCCATTATTATAGTTCCAAAGGGGTAGCCATGTTAGTCTTGTTCAGAAAAACAAACAAGGAGGCCTGTGGCACTTTTAAAGACCAGCAAATTTATTTATTGCACAAGCTTTCATGGGAGGGTATCCATCAAACTAAGTAGCCAGCCAAGGAAAATGCCTGGTTAATTATCGAGTCCGCAGAGTAGCATATTGTCCATTAGGGGACATATGGCCTAGTAATACATTATTTGGGTCTTTAATTATAACTACTAAATGAAAGAGCTATTTGCAGTACATAAAACACAGCTGATATGCTGATATCCAGTTGTGCATTCTATGTCATATGTGCTTTAAGTGCTGTCTTTTGAATTGTGGTTCATGTTGACTATAAGATTTCTGAGGCAGAGACTGACTACTTTTCTGTGTCTGTCCTATGCCTGCCACAATGGGGTCCCGTTCCTGGTTGGCCCTTAGGCACTGCCATAATAAACATGATTAATAATAAGGAAATAAGACTACTTCATAAAATTCATACTGCTATCATTATTAACAATATGATTTTAGTTACAATTACTATGTTTCATATACTGAAAAAAAAAGTATCTTAAGTTAAACTAAAAAGAGTGAAGGGGAGAGAAAGGAAGACATCTTGGTAAGACTATAATGGCACTCTTCAAATGTTATTTCATCACTTAAACCAAAAATAAATCTGATTTTACAATCTACCCATCCTCTCCCCCATCCCATGCTTTCACACACCGTTGCCCACAGCAAGAGCTAAGGAGACACCATTAGTCTTCCCAACTCGCCACCCACTGGTTTAGCAATTATTTCATTGCACACAGCAGTCCTAACATTACGGGTCACTTGAAATTCTTCCTTCCTCTCCAAAGGAAACCACTGTGAGGACCGAACTCTGACTTCCAACAAATTATGGAGGCAGAAGACAATGCAACTCTGAAAGGAATTCTCCAATCAGCTGTAGTTTTCCTGAGGGCTCTTCAAGCTGCTGTTATAGCTCTCATATTGATGCTGATAGAAACAGAATCTGTGTTTCCCCTTAATGATCTGATTCCCCTTTTGTTGTAATTATATCATCTCTCCTATAGTTCAGTCTTGGTAGGAAAGAAGTTCTGGCATCAGTGGGAAGCCATCAGACTTTCAACCTTCTACTTAAAGCACCCTGTCAAGCTGAAGTAAGAAAAGATACTGGCTCCTTCCCTAGGGCTGAGTCTGACCTCTGTAATACTGAGGTAAAACTAGACTATTTCTCCTGACTTCCGTGGAGTTATTCCAGTTGTATGGCAGTGTATTTGAGGTCAGAATTTGAATCAAAATACTCATTAAAAGCTGCAAGTGTCATAAAAAATGCAAAGAGACGCTACCCACATCCACTGAGGGGTGAACAAATATATATCCTTAGGAAGTGCAGTTGAGAGACAGATGCTATGAGTCTCAGTACCTCTGGGATAATCATACAAAGAAAGAAATTCCTCCTTACAGAAATGTACAGCACTGAGCTAATATGAACATCAACTACCACACCTTAGGCACTGCATCAACAAGGTACATATGGAGTATAACAGCAGCAGCAGCAGAATGTTTTTCATCAGAAAGATCAGAACAGCAGCTGTTTCTTGCTTCAGTACTGCAATTACAACATAATGTTAGCCAAAGTTTCCAGTAAAGTATCTTTCCATCCATGCCATTTCTAATAATCTAATAACAATGACATTCTTTTTCCTTGGTTTGTTCCGAGTGTTGGCTGTCCAAAATACCACAAGAGTTACTCTCACTGACAGGCGAAAGGATCACATGCTCTGCTTTTCAGATTCAGTGAGCTACAATTAATTGACACAGTTTTCCAAAAAGATAGCTCATTTTGCACTCCGCAGTGTAGTTTTGATCTGGAACAAGGATATGGAAATTTCTGAAGACTAAACATTTTAACTAGAAACAGTAGACCTAGCAGAAAAAAATCCTTCCTTTCAGTTTGTTTCTTTGGTAGCTTAGCTAACAAAAAAAACCCCTGCTTTGCTGACAACTAAATTAGACTAAAAAAAGACATCTGCAAAGATTTAGGGTCTGAACCAAAATCAAGATTCCACTGACTTCAGGAAGATTTTTTACGAGCTCTTTAATAAACGATTTCCTGTCCTAAATTCAGGTCTGCTAATGTGCTCCACTCTGCCCTAGAGCCCTGTTTCTTTTTACATGTTCATAGATTTCAACTTCAGAAGGGAGCAGTCTGATCATCTAGTCAGCCCCGTGCTATAAAACTGACCTATCTTTTAGGAAAAAAAATCTAATCTTGATTTTAAAAAGCCAGTGATAGAAAATCCACCACAACCTGTGGTAAATAATTCCAATGGTTAATGACTCTCACGTTAAAAAATTTATACTTTATTTCAAAGTTGAATATATATAGCTTCAACTTCCAGCCATTGGATCATGTTAAACCTTTCTCTGCTATAGAGAGGAATCCATTATCAAATACGTGTTACATGAGAGGCATGGGTACACACCTACCCCCGCCCCCTTTCAGGAAGGCTAGCCACCTGCTCTGCCCAAGGCCTCACCCTGTCCCTTTAGTCTGAGGCTCTGCCCCTCCACTCCACTTCTTCTGCCCCTTCCCACTCTGGCTGGCCTGCTGGGTAGCCCCAGCCAGCACCAAGAGCAGTCCTCACTAGGGTGCCAAGAGGAGCTCTGACTCCTGTCATGGGTCACAAATGGAGAACAACAAGGAGGAGGATGGACTGAAGGAGGAAAGAAGCGGGTCCACCACAGATCAGGTATTTGATGGAGGGTCCTATTATACCTGCTACCCATTTTTACAGACTGTATTTAGCCCTTAGCCTTCTCTTTGTTAAGATAAACAGATTACGCTCCAGAACTCCATCATTATATGGTATGTTTTCTAATTCTTTAATCATATTTTAGGCTCTTCTCTGAATCCCCTCTATTTTTCAACATCCTTCTTGCGATGAAATCCTCCTTTTAATGCAGTTCTGCAAAGATACAGGCATATACACTGGTGAATCACAGTGCAGGACCAGGATTATCATTATTCAGCTTGAAATTTTCAATATAAAATAAAGCATGGATGTGCTACCATATCATATCAGGCATGTTTTATTTGTAGGATTCAACATTACACTGTTTTGATTTCTTGTTAGTCATTTTAATCATCATTCTAAGCAGAACCACCCGCCACTAGTAATTTTGTGGATGGAAAAAACAAATGATAACAGATACCCAGAGGCGGCCTTAGGCAATTGAGGGCCCTAGGCAAAGGCCCATTGCGGGGCCCCCCATGGTGTCCCCCTGTGGCCCCAGCTCCCTGCCTCTGCCCCCCTCTGAGGCCCCCATCCAGTCATCCTTCCCCTGCAGCTGGCCCCGGTCTCCGCTGATAGACCTGCCCCCTTCTCCTCACGGCCCTGGTCCCAGGGCCAGCGCCTCCTCCTGGTGCCAATCGAAGCAGACGCGGTTTTTGGAGTAAGCAAAGCGAGCGCCTACCCCAAAATCCGCCTCTGCAGATACCATATATATTGTGATCTATTTTTGCAATTTTTCCCCTTTTTTCCAGGGGATTTGAGGATAGTGTGTGTGAAAATTAGAGATTGATATAATTTTCTTTTAAAAAAATTGAAATTGGAAACACTTTACTGATCTTTATATTTTCAGTTTAAACACACAAATAAAAAATATGGAACTCTGCTTCCATTCCAGTGGATTAGACAGAAATACCTCTCAGGAGTTACAACTTCTATAAGAGAAATGGATCTTCTCCAGGAGAAACAATCAAATCAAGGAACCCAGTTATACCACAGTTTAAAACAGGATTTCATCTTATAGTATAGACAAAATCTTGTCTATCTCCCCAGTCATTATAAATTCTTTGGCCACCCAAAGTTTTACCACAGTTTAGAGCTTCAGAAGAACGCAGTTAAGGTCCCATTTATATTACAAAGTGGAAAAGTATTTTAACCAGGTTGGGGAACAACTGTATTGCAATCCTGACTCCCAACAGTCTTGGATCTGCAGTTTAGATGGGCTGGTAGATTCACAAGGTAAAATAATCCCATTGCCCACTTTCTCAAGAAAGAAGGAAATAATTCTATTTTACCCCCACTTAGCAAAGATTTCTCATATCCATGCTGTTTTAAAGGGAGAATGTCAGGTATTCCTTTCCTTGCCTGCTGGTAAACTAAAGACCTTACTGAATAAAGGTTCTATAATGTCTAGTATTAAACTAAATGTTAATTGATATTTTTATTTTATTGCAAGTAGTTAGGATTTAAAACTTCGTTTACTGTGTTTCCAGCCCAGACATCGTAGCATTGTGTTCATATGAACCAGACACTGAAATGAACTAAAACACAAGTGCAAAGGCCTTTTTTATTTTATTGCCCAATCTGAGTGAAATCTTAAAAGGAAAACAGCATGAATAGAGAAATGCAAGTTGGAAATACATCCACCTATTATGTCATCACTGGACACAGTTACAGAAATGTATCTTTTAAAAAACATTTAAACATCTGGTAGGGTTACTTAAAACTGGTGTAACAGGATGTTGCCTATGTAGTAGCACACCAAAACCAGTAAACAGAAAATCTAAGATGGAAGTGCTAAGTGACAAAATATGAACTAATTCTGGTGGCATCTTCATAATGCACACTCGACTATAGGTTGAGGAAGTGCTGATGATATCATTTGTGCCTGAGAAGCCCACCTGAGGACAGAACCGATGGCCAGGAGAGGAGACTGAGGCCTGGTCTATGCTTACCAGGACATTTGGTGGCAGTCAATGGGAGTTAAACAAACTACATAGCGTGGCTTATATAACTTATGTCAACTTTCTAAATTCTCTTTTGCATGCCGTCTCCACTATGCTGTACCAACAAAAAATGTGTACCTGTTGACAGAGTGCTACACTTTTTTTGTAGTTGGTTTTATTGAATTGACTTCTGGAGCCATTGAGCAGGTCTTCACTTCCACTCAGTCGATCAGGATAAATCGATCTGTTGGTGATGAATTTGCCAGTGTCAATGAGGACATACCCTTAGACAGAACAGATTCAGTGATGCTGCATCTTCATGGTGCTCAAGTGCAAACACTGCTGGGTGCTCTTTAAATTCAAGCACAAACTGTTTTCATTAAAGTTTTAAAAAAGTGACAGCCATGAAAATATTCTCTTTGACATTAGATTTGTGTAAATAAGTAATTTTTAAAACAGGAAACCTGAACTGTGCCTATCTGACAATGAAGCTTTAAGTTAACAAAAGCAGTGTTGAACTACACACTACTACAGGATAACCACAACAGTTGTAACAGTATAGGATCATACATTATACAACAGCTTTAGTGGTAGCTGTTGGCTGTATAATTGGGAATTCTAAATAGTTTTTTTCTGTACAAAGCTCCTTTTTATTAGGTTATTTGAATTATATTCTTAAATGTGGGTTTTTTTCCTTGTGAAAGGTGAAGAAGGATTGACAGTGGGGTTTTTTATATATATATAGTTAGCATTCTGGAATCAAGTTACAATTTCACATATAAAAGTCATAGTTTTTGTCAGTGTTAACCTACATTATGTTATCTGAAACTTTTACTTCTTTCTTGAGTTTCACCCATTTTCAAATATTTTCCCCTCCAATATGGAAAATTAATTGGCCCACATTAGTGCAGACAGATGACTTTTCACACAGCTTAAGATGACACTGGAAAATCTTCCAGTCTACTATGCAACATCTCAGCCCCATTTTAGAAAATGTTTCAAAACAATCTGCTCCAGGGCTCAACATTTGTGTTCCAGGTGAAGCGAAGTATATAATAATCACATTATGAACTCAATGTAAATTCAATAGAAATTGGCAATGTGAATTCAACAGTGTTGAAAAATAAAAGTAATAAACACCTGTTTATGTATTCAACACAATATAATATAAAAATATGAAGACAAACCTGGCACACAGACATTGAGGGTGAAACTCACCCCCTCAAAAGAGCATCAACATACATGGCCCTATTCAAATCCTATTTTGAGGGCATAAAGGAGATATTAAGTGGTGTAAAAGCACTCTCATCATAGTGAAAGGGATCAAATCTATTGCTATTGAAGTCAAACCATCAGACAGCCCCAATAAAACAGCCTGGACACAGAGGATAGTGCTGAGTAGTATTTTTTCTGTATTAATTTAAATATTAATATTTTGTGATGGAATGCACCCCTGTATTTACACTATTGTAATGATTTTTGTACAAAGCATGCCATGTGAGTGTCATCTAAAAACTCAATTTGATGATCAATAATATAATGGTAAAATGGATGTAGCAACATTATGTGCAAAGTTATGAACATAAGCTGAAATCATGACTGACGGGCATTTCCCAGATATGTCTGGGAGCAGCCAAACCAGTTTCTCAAAGACAAAAAGCAAGCTTATGCACCAGCTAGATGTCAACAAAACTGATGGGTCATCACCTATCAAGTGGCCATTCTTTGGCAAGAAAGAGAGGCAGGGACAGAGAAATCTGCATCTTAGAAAAGAAACAGCATGATATCTCCTTCCTCCAACGGACCCCCATCTCTTGCTTCTCAGTTGGAAATTATTTTCAAGGAGGGACTGAAACTATAGAAAGGAGGACTAATACCCCCAGACACTCCTCCTGTGTCTCCCTGCCCATTTCATTCTCTGTACCTGAGAAGACAAAGAAAACATCCGTTGGACTCTGGGGCAGGGGTTCTGACCTGAAAGTTTGGACAGTAATGTAGCTGGAAGCAAGTGGAGAGAAACTTTGCTTTGAGATTAATATAGTTTGTTAACCTATGCACTCGAAAGCATGTTAGCTTTATCTTGTTACCATTTCTAATTTCACATCTCATTGCTTGCACTCACTTAGAAACTCTCTCTTTGTAATAATAACTTAATAAACTTGTTTTATTATTACATCTAATCCAGTGTGTTTAAGTTAAAGTCTCTGGGTAATTCCACTTAAGTTCTTGACAAGTTCTTGTGCATTATTTCCTTAAAGGGAATTCTTATATTTCAACTGTTCAATAGAGAGTTGACAGTACAGGACATATATTTCCGGGAGGGAGGAGGAATCTAGGACTAAGAGTGTGTTGGAGTCACCTGGCAGAGCTAATCAAAGCTTTTAAAAGCCAGAGTGTAACCCAGCTGTGGCTGGCAAGCTGCACTTACACTCATATGTGCTTTGCATCCTGGAAGGCTGTTCCTGAGCAGACCACGTGGAAATATGGCACCAACATATTGTCAAGCACCCAAAGTTGCAGGGCAGAGCCCTGATACAGCGCATCACTGGTCTAGACAGCAGCCTGGTACATTACACATTTAACAAGAAAAATTACTTTAGACTGAGTTTTTACCCTGAAGAGAGCCAGAGAGTCTGTGAAGTCCACTGGGGACACTCTGGTGCCATGCATTTTATATGGAAATTGCTCAAACAGAGAAGGGCATCTGTATAAAATCCTAAAACTGACATAAATCTGTGATCCACCCCCATCTCCATTTCTCATTTATAACTGTGGTGTAGAGGGAGCCACTAGCTGATGTGGATTAGTGTTTGTTCTCCTGGTGGAAACACTTAGTCTTTAGCAGGGATCTGAAGTAGTAGAGGATAAGAGCAGAGGGCATAGGGCACATTGAGGCCACGGGGTCATTTTCAGATTTCGCATGCAAGCTTAATTTTGAACCCACAGTGGTGGACTTTTAAGTACATTGTAATAAAGATATATACTGGACCCACATTATACTGAAATTCTCAGGCATCCTTTGAGACCAGTAGCACATGGGAAGAACATTAACTCACTCTCACATTGCTTAGAAAAGTGGAAAAAACTAAAATGATCGTCTATAATTTAAAGGCAGTTTTTCATTTATAGTGACTCCAATTTTCAAATAGGCACACACCTACATTTGTGTGCACTTAGGGCTTACCCATTTAGACATGCAACCCTCCACCCCAAAACATGAATGTAAGACAGCTTAATGAACATGTAAACCTCCATTAGCTGAACACACATACTTCACATACACTTACAGATCAGAATTTGTGCACACTTGCTAGCAAATTTAGTCAATAATTTGGGCCAATATGAATTGTGCCTAAGAGTGGAATCTTGACACAGGTGAGTATTGGAACGCAACATAACAGAGCTGGTAGATGGACTTCTCTGCTTCAACCTACTAGTAAGGCTCTGAATACACAAACTTCATCAATTGCCAGGAACTGCAGGATACTGGAAGCTCAGTAGTGAAGCGATGCTGACATTGGTTTTGTTCTACTCTCCTATGCCAGTTTTGGGCCATGCGGATTCATGTTGTGCACAGAATACTAGTCAAGCCCTTGACCTACCTGCTTTCTCTTTTCTGCATTCTCTTGTGAAGGTCCCGCAGCAGACTGACATTCATAGCATGCATGAGAGCACAGAGCCATCCTGCAAGAATTTTCCACTGTATTCCACATTGTGTCCCAGAAAATCAGCCTCTCTGCTGCTAATCAACACACCTGCATATATACCAGCTCAAGGTTGTCATTTTTTAAAAAACAAAGTGAGCAAACTGCATTTGAAATTTCTTTTCAAACCTAACATTTGTACTGCCTTATGTATTTACTGAAAGCTAATAAACTTCATGTTATTATATTTCACTTGAATAAAGCAGTAAGACAAACTTAATATGAATGCTCCTTCCTAATAAATACTTTATCAATTTGATGCGCTATCATCCATAGGAAGAACTGAGCCACTGAATCAAGATTCTATGTCAATGCTGCATAGATTATTATATAAACTAGTACATTTTAAAGACAAAAATCAGGTGTGATCCACAGGTGTAAGTGAAGTTAGATTCCTGACTTCACAAACTAACCTCTTCCAAAAATGCCAACACAGAACTCAATGGCAACAGCAGTTTCTATTCAGTATTGGCTAGAACTGACACCCAGAGGTAGAATAACTTAGGTCAGGTATGTCGGCACTGTGGAGTTGGCCTAGGCCAGTGGTCTCCAACCTTTCGCCAGCAGATGGCACAATGGTCATAAGTTTTAACTACAACTGCTGTTCATAAGTAGATTGCGATCTACAGATTGGAGACCACTGGCTTAGGCTATAGCCCATGTGGTGCTCCTCCTGCCACATCCATCCTCATATAAAGCCACTAACCCAACTTGGAGGGTGCTTTTAAGTCCAGGCTAGCTAAGGGTACAGGTTCCACAGCTAGGGCTATAGGTTCCTCTACAGCCCTGGTGAGTAACCTGCCTATTTTCCAGTGCTATTTACAGGCTAATCAATCCTATCACACAATTCCACCTTGATTGTACTTTCTTGTCTAACTCCGCTCTTTCTTGTGCTCTATGTTTCAACCTCACATTTGCTGGTTCCATTTCTGCAGCACTTCCATTGCCTTTGACCAGTGAGGCCAGCCATAAATTCTCCTTCCATGTTGCCAGTTACCAGTTTAGCCAGACACTGATACCTGCCTTCCACTAATGCTGTGGTGTAATATCAGTAAGGCCCATAATTTGTGGCAAAGTACCCAAAATGACATTTTTTATGTTTAGTGGACAGGAAAGAAACAGAGAGGAAGAGCAAAGAGTTGGGTGCACTGAGAATCACTTTGTGGTATATTCCTCAATGACATCCTCATTAGAAGTTCTTGCTGCCAAATGCTGTTTGCTTTTGCCTCCAGAACTGTCTGCACTAATGAGTAACTCCACTTGTAAGTTATTTATATCAAGTATTGTTTTCATGTCACTGCCACAGACAGCAGCTCTCCGCCTGGGGAGAGGAAAAGAAAGACAGCGAGTGCTCTGAGAATGAATTCGAACAACAGCCCAGTTTAATGATCACTAAGAACTGTGGGATATCCCACCAGAAATATACTAGTATAGCACCCTGGGAATATCGTTACACATCTGTCTCAGGTAGCACTTTGCAGTGGGAGGTTCTGCCCATACGAGGCTAACCACAGGTATCTGTGAAGTGAAGACAGACCCTTACTTACTTATTACCTGGATAGTATCTCTGAGTCCAAGTTCCATTCTTGGAGGAACTGTGAGGGACTTAGCCTTCTGCTACCTGCACCAGGCTGGTTCACTGTTATCTCTAAAGACATCCATAACCTTAAATATGCAAAATATCCTGTTTTGAAAAACATGACAGCTCAGTTGAACTGCAATATATGAGATAACTGACCCTTCTCTCCATCTCCACATTTCTTTTTCCTGACCCACTTCTCACCATATAACTGCCTTATCAGCTTCTGATGATTGTGCGTTAAGATATCCCTCTTCCTTCCTTAGCCTCCCATAATTCTTTTACATAATGGCTTAAACAGTTTCTGCCTCCCAATCATTTGTCTATTGAAATTCTACTGGCAAAAATAAGCCACCCCTGAGGAGATCAGGACATGTCAGTGTACAAAGAGTATTTTGCTGCATTCTTTCAAAACTTTCAGTGCATCAGAACTCCGATCCCCTCCTCTTCTTATTTAGAAATAGTGTTTCCTAAGGGATCTCATGAAAGATGAAGTCACACGTTAGTTTGAAGGCTAGGTCAAATAGCACTGTGTTTGGTGGAAAGCAGACTTCTCTGAAGAGCTAGGCACATCTCTACCTGTAATTGTTATCGTCTCTAAAGTGAAGCTGCATGGTGAGATTATTCACAAAGTGCATTATCTGAACCTAAATCAGGGACTAATAAATAAACATCCCACAGCTGAGGGTCCGAATACAGCATCTCAACCAGCAGTATCTGGTAACCAGACATGCTGTGGCCAACATTGCATGATTCCCCACAATGTTCCATTTTGGCCCAGTGGCTCTATACCAGTGGTCTCCAACCTTTCATCAGCAGATGACGCACTGCTAACAGGTTTTAATGGCAACTACTGATCAGGAGTCGATCATGATCGACCAGTTGGGGACCACTGCTCTACACTGTACACTGGATAAACCTGGACTTCCTGATATCCCCAAATCCCCTGCTCCGGTGCCTGCCAAGGTGGATGCAAGCAGTCCTGCACAAAGAAATACAGTGCTTCCACTGCACTTCAGGTTTTAAGATGACAGAGCCACCCATTGAGAATTTGTCCTATGTTTTTAGAATTCAGGACTAGAAAATTCTAGCAATATGACTGAGACATTCACATGCAGAGGAGATACTCAACGGCACTAATTTATTTAATATACTTTAAATCACAGTCAACAGTCTCATCATTGGCGTTTTACTGGAACTGGAAAGAAGGATGGGTAATGTTTTAATTTGGAATTATTTTGTAGTCTGAGATCCAGTAATATGAATTAGTGGTAAGAAATTACTTTCCAGTGAGAAATTAATAGCAGCAGCCTGATATATAACATCCTACTTCATTTGCCTGCTCAGACAAAGGCATATTTGCTAGTGGGCTTTGAAATCTGGATAAATCCCCCTGGTAAGTCATACAGAAAGAAATGGTTTGCAATCATTTGACTTTCTCTTTAAAAACAAAAACAGGAGGGACATGCTACAAAGCTTTCAGGGAAACAAATTTGACAGACTGCCATACTCATCTATGTTTCTTGCCATTGTATTCTGCCAACCCTTGCTTTCAAACCAACAGGGCAGACTTGTGAAAAAGGGGGGCATGCCTATTCTGTTTAAGCTCCAGGAACATAGGAAGGTTTTTTCCTCCTAACCACTACAGACACTGATAGCTGAAGAAAAGTAAGGTGTAAGAAACCGATTCACTCTCAGTACAGATTTATCTGCATAATAATAATAATGATGATGGAACAGGAAACAAATGAAGACAGTAATTTACTGACTTGTATGCCAGATTCTGCACCCCTTTCTCATACTGAGAAGTACCTTGCGCAAATCCACTGGAACCACACCCAGTAGACCAGTAAATGCAAAATTAGGTGCTATTTAGTTACAGCTTTCTCCAGTGCTTTCACAATGTATTTCTTACTGCCCTGTTGATATAAAAGTAGTATGCTACAGAAAAGGTTTCAAATGTTCAGATAACTTCAGTGTCTCCATGTTTATTTGTAAAAGTTTTTCTGACTCTGATTAACCTTCTTCCTGTCATGAGGGAAAAGACATTTCAGTCGAGTAATGGCCCTTAATCCTAATAAAATCAGTAAAGAAATAACTCTTTCAGGTGAATTCATGACTTTTTGTTAATGCACTTCATAACAGCAGAAATACTTTTCCAGCTTCAAGTACATCATAAAATATTTTTATCTCATGACTATGTGTTTCATATTTTATTTGCATTTGAACAGTGTTGCTTCCAGTGCTGTATATTAGGACTGCTGCTGTTTCCATTCTAGTCCCCTACCTGCACAAGACCATAACTCAACCGAATACTGTAATCCTGCCTGAAATGGAGCACAGCAGGACTCAATCTGACAGCACTTTTAAAAAAAAATAAACTAACTTTGCAAACCAGCCATTCACTTCTTTTTCAGTAACAGCAGTGAATACTAGTGCTATGAGGTCTTTCACCCCAGGAATTAAAAGAAAAGTCTCCTTAAATACAAAATTCTTTAACACCCAAAAGCAAATTTGGTTATAAAAGAAATTATACAGGTCTAAAATACTGTTTAATTTACACCAAACATAGCACTTTCTAGACAAGACAGAAAAAAATAATCTAATGTATCAACAGCAATTGTATTAATCTGAATCAGAACTATTATGATAAACTGTACTATTGACAGGAAGAATGATTAGATTTTTTTTTTTTAAATTGGTTCCATTATCCTGTATAAGAAACCAGGTGTTTTGCGGGGTTTTGTGTGTATCTCATTATTTCAATATACCTCAGATACAGGGATGTCAAACATATAGCCCACGGGCCAGATATGGCCCACAAACCTCTTCCATCTGGTCTGTGACTGCTTTCCATGGGACCACACTCTCTCCATAGCAGAGACAGAGTGAGTGGTCTTGTGATATCACGAAGCTGTCTCGCATACCCAACGCTCCGCAATGCCATGAGAGTAGGTTCTCATATTTTGATTTATGCTTTGTATGGCCCACTTGAAGTATATTTCAATCAAATCTGGCCCACCATAGCGAATGAGTTTGACATCTGTCTTAAGCTTCTAAGTATATACTAGGCCAAATTGGTCATACTTTGCTATCTAGAGATATGTACCAAAATCCACATATAGTGACCTAAGAACTATGTGGTCTGAATTCAAATGTGTTGAGAATGTGCAGCTCATATGAAGATTGTGCGTGCTAAAAAATAAGGCCACTCTTGTGGGTCACTCATGGATGGATTTATGTTAGTAGATATAAGCAACAAAGTTTTAAAGAGGAAGGCCCTTGGTTGTCCCTTGGTTCTATAACAGTGTCCTATTCTCCCCTGAAGAGTTAACCCTGACTCTTACTCAGTTTTGTCTCTAACCCAGCTCCCATCCATACACAAAAACCTCTGACCCAAGTTTGCTGCTATCAACTTGGGCTATCTAGCTCCCATGTGCAATCTGTCCAGTCTGTGATATGGGTTCAAAGCCATCAAACAAGGTCCTGATACCCATCCAATTCCTCCCACAATTCCCCCTCGGCTATATATTTTGCAATTCCCTGTTCCCTTCTTTTGCACCAGCCATCACCTACCAGTTTAAATACACTGGCTCAGTATTTAAATCTCACATTGCGCATGGCCTGCTGTACTGACAATCTTTCTGTATGTCTAGTACTCTTCCATAGCATTTGAACAGAGAATGCCCCCAGAAAATCATACTCTAAGGTTACTATCATCTGGCTGGAGACTGATGTTAAGATTCTGGATGACCACTGGTGTTAGGACAGTAAGGTCCAAACTTTGTGATGGTCTACATGAAATCACCAGGGCTACAAGGCCACCCTCAGGAAGTTGGCAGAGGAGGGAATTTCACAGACCGGACCTCAGTTCAAGGAGAAAAGATCAAATCCCTCTAGAATGTGTATTGTAAGACCAAAAGTTCATAATACCCTTTTCTGCAATTCATGGAGAATGTGCACATTCTCCAATGAATTGGACCAAGTACAGAGCCCGTTTTCATGCTAGACAGAATTGTGACTCCAGGCAGTGTTTGTACTTGACCAGAGCCAGAGAAACTATAAGAGAAGGCAACAGAGAGCATGCAGTAGATGCAGAATGCTCCAGGGTATGGCCAGCATGAACCTCAGGTGGAAGTCTTAGCACCTTTTCAGGAAAGGGAGAGAGGAACAGACAGGGAGAATGTGGCAGAGGAACCAGCATCACTGAGCCTGTTCTTGTTATCAGGATAATTCAATATAAAGATTTGTCTGTTTCTAACAAATCTCATTACTAGAATAGCGAATGTTACATGGCATGGGCAGACTTTTCATACAAAACTTCATTGGCATGTGGAAGAACCTCCATTTTCCCTGTCCCACATAGACTCATAGGCTATGTCTACACTTGCTAAAATTAGTTCGAATTAGTCAGTTCCAACTAGGAAAACTTAGTTCAAACTAAGCAAGTGCCTATTCATCGCACTTGCTTAGTTCGAATTAGCGATCCCCATTCATTTCAATGGCCGGTTAGTTCAAACTAAGAAATTAGTTTGAATTAACATGGCCACACTGGCTAATTTGAACTAGTTAGTTCGAATTAACCCTTTAGTTCGAATACCCTATTCGTACTTATTAGTTCGAATTAAGGAACCCTATAATTCGAATTAACTAAAGCCTAATGTAGCCATGGCTTTAGTTAGTTCGAATTAAGCCTCCTTAATTTGAACTAACTTGCCAGTGTAGACATAGCCATAGACTTTAAGGTCAGAAGGGACCAGTACGATCATCTAGTCTGACCTCCTGCAAAATGCAGGCCTCAAGACCTCACCGACCCACTCCAGCAATAGGCCACCAACCTATGACTGAGTTAGTTACCTCCTTAAATCATGATTTAAGGACTTTAAGATACAGAGAATTCAACGGTAGGTGAACCATGCCCTGTGCTACAGAGGAAGGCGAAAAACCTCCAAAGCCCAGGCCAATCAGCGCTGGGGGAAAATTCCTTCCCGACCCCAAATATGGCCATCAGTTAAACCCTGAGCACATGGACAAGTCTCAACAGCCAGTTACCCAAGAAACAATTCTCTGTAATAACTCAGAACCCACTCCATGTACTCTCCCCTCTTAGGCCACTTGTATATCCACCACCCGTAGCCAAATATCAGTCAATTTCCAAAATAGGCTATCTGATCCTACCATACCCTCCATAAATTTATCAAGCTCAGTTTTGAAAGCAGTTATGGTTTTTGCCCCCACAACTCTCCTTGGAAGGCTATTCCAGAACTTTACTCCTCTAATGGTTAGAAACTTACATCTAATTTCAAGCCTAAATTTCTTGATGGACAGTTTATAACCATTTGTTCTGGTGTTCACATTGGTGCTGTACTCAAATAATTCCTCTCCTTCCCTGGTATTGATCCCTCTGATGTATTTATAGAGAGCAATCATATCCCCCCTCAACCTTCTTTTGGTTAGGCTAAACCTACTAATCTATTAGAGTTCTTTGAAGGGGTCAACAAACATGTGGACAGGGGGGATCCAGTGGACATAGTGTACTTAGATTTCCAGAAAGCCTTTGACAAGGTCCCTCACCAAAGGCTGTTATGTAAGTTAAGTTGTCATGGGATAAAAGGGAAGGTCCTTTCATGGATTGAGAACTGGTTAAAAGACAGGGAACAAAGGGTAGGAATAAATGGTAAATTCTCAGATTGGAAAAGGGTAGTTAGTGGTGTTCCCCAAGGGTCGGTTCTAGGACCAGTCCTATTCAATTTATTCATAAATGATCTGGAGAAAGGGGTAAACAGTGAGGTGGCTAAGTTTGCAGATGATACTAAACTACTCAAGATAGTCAAGACCAAAGCAGATTGTGAAGAACTTCAAAAAGATCTCACAAAACTAAGTGATTGGGCAACCAAATGGCAAATGAAATTTAATGTGGATAAGTGTAAAGTAATGCACATTGGAAAAAATAACCCCAACTATACCTATAATGTGATGGGGCTAATTTGGCTACGAGTCAAGAAAAAGATCTTGGAGTCATTGTGGATAGTTCTCTGAAGATGTCCATACAGTGTGCGGAGGCGGTCAAAAAAGCAAACAGGATGTTAGGAATCATTAAAAAGGGGATAGAAAGTAAGACTGCAAATGTATTATTGCCCTTATATAAATCCATGGTACGCCCACATCTCGAATACTGTGTATAGATGTGGTCTCCTCATCTCAAAAAAGATATTCTAGCACTAGAAAAGATTCAGAAAAGGGCAACTAAAATGATAAGAATGGTGTCCCTAGCCTCTGTTTATCAGAGGATGGAGACGGCACTTGATCATTGCCTGTTAGGTTCACTCCCTCTGGGGCACCTGGCACTGGCCACTGTCGGTAGACAGATACTGGGCTGGATGGACCTCTGGTCTGACCCAGTACGGCCTTTCTTATGTTCTTATGTTCTTAAACAAGCCAAGCTTCTTGAGTCTGTACTCATAGGGCAGGTTTTCCACTCCACAGACCATCCTTGTAGCCCTTCTCTGCACCTGTTCCAATTTGAATTCATCCTTTTTAAACATAGGGGACCAGAACTGCACGCAATATTCCAGATGGGGTCTCACCAGTGCCTTGTACAGTGGCACTAACACCTCCCTGTCTCTACTTGAAATACCTCTCCTGATACATCCTAGAACCGCATTAGCTTTTTTTCACGGCCACATCACATTGGTGGCTCACAGTCATCTTATGATCAACCAGTACTCCCAGATCCTTCTCCTCCTCAGTCCGTTCCAACTGATTCATCCCCAACTTATAGGAAAAATGCTTGTTATTTGTCCCTAAATGCATGACCTTTCACATCCCATTATTAAATTTCATCCTATTCCTGATACTCCAGTTTACAAGGTCATCCAGATCTTTCTGTATGGTATCCCGATCCTTCTCTGTATTGACAATATCTCCCAACTTGGTGTCATCCGCAAACTTTATTAGCACATTCCTGCTTTTTGCGCCAAGGTCAGTAACTAAAAGGTTGAACAAGATCGGTCCCAAGACAGATCCCTGAGGGACTCCACTGGTAACCTCCCTCCAGCTTGACAGTTCACCCTTCAGTATGACCTGCTGTAGTCTCCCTTTTAACCAGTTCCTTATCCACCTTACTATATTCATATTAATCCCCTGTTAATCTTCTGTAACGTAACTAATAACTCCCTATGTGGAACTGTATCAAATGCCTTCCTCGGAATGTAGGCTTCAGATAGATCTCGCAACTTTGATTTGAAGCGATTCCACATACCTCTTTTCTGCATTCCTTGCAACGTGGGATCCAAGATGGATTCTACAGTTGAGGCAGGACAGGGAAATTTAAACATACAACCTATGACCTACTGTGACATGCACAGCTGCATATATGCAAAGCAGGGACTATTAGTACAAGCCACACAATGGCTGTAAATGCAAGGACACAGGCTGTACAAGTATATAAGTGTCCACTTTCTCACACTGGCAGTAACAGAGCGTTTTCAAAATCAGCCTAGATATTAAGATCACTCCATGACCTGTGATGGTATTAAGAATAGAGCACTTGCAAAACATCTCCGAGTATATCTACACTACAGACACTATATGATGTAGACCAAGCCTGACTTCTACAGGTCTGATGTCCAACTGATGTAGATGGAAGGGTGGTACAGAGACACATCTGTGGTGGCTTTATGCTGCTGCATTCTAGTTCAGCCACATCATTACATTGGATTGAATTTTAGTGCAGTCTTCAGTCATAATGCAGGAGACAAATTTAGAGGCCCAGCTGTAGCTCCTTTGACAATTTCATGATGAGAGCCAAATACTGGTTTTACTGATGTTAATGGGAGTTCTCATTAATTAGCTTTAACAAGATCAGGTTTTGACCTCCATATTACACTTCTAATCTAATGAAATGAATGCTTTAAAGACCTGATAGTCCCAAGACACCAGCTGGTAAATACGTGTCTGGAAAGATATGAAGAGATAGATATTCTGAGCCTGATTCAGGATGGAGAGACACCAGGTTCAAGCTGGTGTAGTTCCACTGATTCCAGTGGAGCTCTACTAGTATTAAACTAGTGACTCAGGTCCTTAGTTTAAAAATTGCAAATAGCACTTGCAGAGAAACAACTTAGTTTTAACTATTAACCATGTTTTTATTGCTGAAAATGTCAATATTTTGGTTTTAATAGAAACAGTTGCTCTGTTTTCTCCCTCTCTCTCTTTTATGTCTACTCTTTTCCTACCCAAAATTTTAATACGAGTCTCAAGCGTCACAGTGAATTTCCATCATTTGCTCCAAACTCACTTAGCATCTGATTTTTTTTAATCATCTCTTTAAAAAAAGTTTCAATTGATAATTACTTTTTGCTGGCCTCAATGAAATCTGAATAAATTGCCCACAAGTTTGATGAATGGTACCTGGAATGTTTGCTTTCACATTTAAAGGAAAAAGATAGTGACTTAGTTCACTTTGGGAAACCTCATTCTCAGTGATATTTTTGTACAGTGGTTATGAATTCCCTTTAAAAAAAGGCATTTGTACAAAGCCTTGTGCTAGAAACTGAGGGCCTTTATATTTTCTATATATGCCACAAGCTTGACCTGGAGGGCACAGATCTAGAACTGAAAAGGTAACTGAGTCTGTAAGCATTTAATTCGTGGCCGTTTAGTTGCCAATTAGTGTCAGATGTAGTGTTGGTTTTACCACGCCCATTAGGAATGCTAGCAACCACCAACTCTTTCACATAAAACCAAGTAACAGCCACTAACCGGATTGTAGTAACTTTTGATTGCTACTATTCTAGCGCAGATTCGAACGGTACATAACCCCTGAAAAAGCCACTCTCCCTGGTTCTGAATTCATCCATTGAGGAAGTGAGCACATAACTCTCCTTAAATAATTAAACTGTAAAATTGCATATTCTTTTCTCTATCACTTCAGTTTACAACAGAAAATTTCCTTAAAATCAGATAAATCTGATCCTATTCTAGTATATGGGAGCAAGTTACTATGTCAAATCCTTAAAATTTGATGTTGACAATAGGTAAAAGACAGCAGATGCTTTTCTTTCAATTATAATTCTGCCCACTGAGAAATTCTGAGGATACTGTAAGTTGCTAAACAAAGTAGTGAAATTATCACATGCTTAAGGATCAGGAACAAAGAGTTAGAAACTGAATTTAGATTTGCTGAGGAAGAATTAAAAAGATACAAGGGAACCAGAGTGGTAGTGGGGTAGGCAGAAAAAATTAGGATATTTTGGAAAAAACAAATGGAGTGCAAGGTAAATAAGTGAATGCGGTGCCTAGAAATTAAGTGTGACATTTGAACTTGCATGGGAGAGAAACTGGATCTGCTGGTGGTACTCCAAGAGCAGAGGCTAGAGACTTACTGCGTGAGAGCATGAAGCCTATTAACACCTTTATTAACTCATTTTTAAACTACACAATTATATTATGTATTAGCTGAAGTAGTATAGCACCAACTAAGAGTTAATTTCCTTAGACAGGTGGGGAACAAGTGAAATGCCTAGATTAAATTCTGAGATTCCCAGAGAGCTAGTGAAATGAGGACATTGCAAAGACCAAGGGACCATCGGTCTATAAAGAGACATTCAGAAAAGAGGGGACAAGTTGGGAAGAAAGGAGATTTTTACAGAGATAGTTTAAAGCTTTTTACAAAATTTGTTTTTCTTAATATTAATTTCACTTAAATAACGTTTTGGAGAAAATGCTAAAAAGTCAACTCTTCAATTAAAAGCAAACCCAGGGAATGCCACAAATTTCTGGTATTTTTAAGGGTAAAAATCAAGCAAGGGATAAAAACAAAACAAATTTTTTCTAAAATGCAATAGCCCTTTCACATCCTCTTTATAGATCATTAAGCAGCAAAAACAGGCTCAAGTCTAATATTTAAAAAACACTTTATAAGTCATTGTTTAGGTCATATGAAGCTTGTCACATGCACCTTGCTGTAAATGAAGAGGGCCATGTGAGCAACACTCTACTTTCTATCTTCTCGTTATCCAGACACCAGCTATACCTATTTAGGTGGAACAATTAATATATTTTAAGAAAAAAGTTAGCATTTTTTCATTCTGCCCCTCAATTACTCTTGTTCAGTGGGCATTAGGTCTCCCTAGTGTTATTCAATTACTCTTTTAAGTGGAGCTTAAGTTGGCATTTACATTCTCTCCAAACCTCACCCGGTGTATTCACAGAAAATATGCAGATACAACTGCAGTTACATATACAGATGCCTCTGCGAAAAACTCGGGATGAATCAGCTGCCAGCACTAATTTTTAATGTTCAATATTTATATGAACTAAGATCCCATGCAGCCTTGAGGGTTATTTAAATCTCAGTCTTAACAATGGTTACCATAGCAGACTAGTACATGGTCACTTCCTACCATTATTTCAGCTGATCTGAACCTACCTTACTTTTAAAAAATTTGGTCTAACATACAGTTGTCTTGATCCATTTATTATTTTTAGAGTATGTCTCATAGGAATGAAAAACAAATGCTACAGTTTTAATCGTGATGGTTTTATATATACTAAGCTATACTGTGTGTGTCCCACAAAAAGTTTTCCTTTAAACTGTATCTAAATGTTTGGTCATTCATTAAAAAGAAATGAGTTACATCAGTGTGCAATTTAAAAGCATTCCTAAATTCTTCACTTATGCTAAGCTCTCACATGGTAGACTACGTAGCTTGTGGACACTGCTATGTCCAGCCCGAAAGTCTGCTCTGTCCTAATTTTAAAGTCTGACCCTGACACAAACATGACCTAAGTATAACCAACCTGACCCCAATCCGAGAGTGCAGTTATTTTCAGCCCCAATCCATCTCAACACTCCACCCCAGAACCTCTATCAGTGATGTCACCACCTCCTTGTTAGAGCTCAGGCTGGTGGGGGCTTCCTACTCTGCATGCCTGCAATCCATCTCCAGCCACCTCCTGCCCCAGGGTTGGAATGGCAACTGCATGCCCCACTCCTGCTGGCTGTTGCCACCTTACTCTGTAGTCTGTGCTGTGGGATGAAAGACTTAACCAAAAGCACACAGAAAATGTATCAAGCTGGCAGCAGTTGGCAGAAGTGGGGTGGACAATCACTATCATGTACTCCGTGGGCAGGAGCAAGGGTTGCTCAGAGTTGATTCAACCCAAGCCCAAGGGAATTAGCTTGTTTTCAGAGTTTACCTGAATCTGATACCATTAATATTTTGACTGTCAATGATCTGGGCTCTGAGCATCTAAAAATTAAAGCATAAAGCTCTGAGATGAGGATGCCAGTCAACATTTCTATAGCTCTGACATACCATAAGGAAGGGATAGTCACGAGGCAGACCGCAGGCCAAATCTAAACCGGAGACCAAATCCAGACCACCAGACACTTTGAACGGACTGTGAAATCTTTTTATTAACTTATTATCATTATTATTTCTGTATTATTTTCTCTGGAGTCTGGACCTTGACCAAGGAATTTGGATCTAGACAAAAAAAAAATTGATTGCCCCTGCCATAAGTCATAAGCTCAGTTAGACAGGAGATAGAGCCTTTCAGGGGCCAATACAACTTTTATAGGAATTCTGGCACACTTTAAGAACTCCACAAACTTCACCATGTTCCGTTCCATGTGGTAGGTACACTTCTTTGACTTTGCCCTCTCTAATGCACTGAGCACAGCACAAATCATGTGTTATTAAAAAAACAAAAACAAAAAACCAAACACATCTTCCTCCTAGAAAAGAAGGAAGGAGAGAACCACTCATGACAAATGTTAGTCATATTGCTTAATGTGCTTTTTTTAAAAAGGCACTCAAATACCATGGTGATAGCCATGGAATAAGAACCTGAACAGAGTATAGTGTACTCAGTGAACATACTAGTACCTAGTTTTCCAGGATGTTAGTAAAGTTTAAAAAACAAACAAACAAACAAACAAAAAACCAACCTGTGGTAAATGATAATATAACAAATGCTGATAAACAGTGCATATGATCAAATCCATTCAGCTCATCTCCTCTAACCTAGAAGTAGAAACTGCATACCATAAAAATAAATGTAATTTCTCTTTATGGGCTAGAAGTAACTTTGCCATCCTGTAATCATCACTGATGCAGGCAATTCAGCACCTCTATGATTAGTGCTGTGGCATACCCTCAGCAACCATAATTTACTTTTCTCCTGAATGTTTTATTACTATTCACTTTCCTTGGAGCAAGCTTCCATATGAGTGGCCATTTTGGAACATGCTTCTATGAGGGCTGCCAGATGATTTGAGCCCAAGACCAACAATCTCTCTCTTTTCTAGTACACTGGATCTATAAGGTTGTCTTTCAGTGACAGCTTAAACACAGCTTGAAGAGTCATTTGATCTTGCCAAGATCCAGAGTTTTTCCACCTTCATGTCTAATTAGTAGGTCATACAGACAAGAGTGCAAGTCAAAACAGCAAGAATACATGGGGTCAGGTTTTGAAAAGTGCTCAGATGCCATTTTGACATCAAAATAAGTAACCAGACTTTCTTAAGGGCTCATGTAAAATCATGAGTGTCCCAACTGGGGGAAGGGGGAGACTGCTGGTGCAGAGACCTTGAAAAACTAGCCCTGAGCTCTTTTGAAAATTGTGACCCTTACTCTCTTTTTAATCAGACTAGATGCAAGAAACAATATATTGTCTTAAGTGCCTGAAATATCCCATGTTGGAGACCTGAGTTATAACTGCCCCAAGCTATGCAGAAGTTTCTCCTGGGAAAATTTCCATTGCCTCTGATCGGCATAGTTTCTTTCCTCCCTTTTTCATTTACATGTTGCAGATGTATATAACAGTAGTCATGATTAGTGTATTTACTGATATCTAATGCAGACCTTCCACTGTACCAAAAAAAAAAAAAAAGGATTTCCTTAGGCTACAATTTCTTTCATCTTGTTGTTGTCATGTGGATTTTAACTGCCAGCTATTAAAAGTGGTCAGCCAGCCTCTCGTATGATCGCCAACCAAATGGATGTGTTCCTCCCTCAGAATCCGAGTGTTAAATGTGTACTTAAGGATGTAATCCTGTCATCTGCTGTGCATCCTCCTGCAAGGTGCTGAGTGCCTTTAACGTCCAATGAGATCAATGGGAGCTAGAAGCCTTACAAGCATCTGCAGAATGTAGCCTTTGAAATGATTTTAGTGCTAATCAGACATACGGTAGATTTAGAATGTTTTAATTTAGTTTTTGATAACAAGAGGCAAGAGATATAACAGAGTGCACACAGTCTGCTGAATCTTCTCATTACCTAAAGAATTACCTTGGGAAGTGAGGACGACCCAGTGGGTTTATATGACACATTTCTCTCGTCTATGAGTGACATTTATTATCTGCAAGATTTTCTTTTTCACAGACCTCCAGGAAAGTATACGAAACTGCTTTCAATTTGATTGGAACCTTTATGACTGGTTTCTAATATAATCCAAATCCTTTCAACTTCCTATCAAATATACTGTATGCTCAATCTCTGGCTCTCCTCTCAAAACTGCTGCCGGAAAATGGAAAATGGCCAGGAAGCTTTTAAAATAAGAAAATGGTAACAGTTAATAGGAAGCTACTTTAAAAGGTAGAAAGGTTCAGTTCCATCAACCCTGGTAAATGATAATCTCAGTGAGAAATGTATGGCAAAAATCTGTCTGATCTAGAGAATAGCACAAATCATCTTTATTACTGCCTTCTCTTCAAAGTAAACAAGCCATAGGAACAATTCATTCACTGAAGATAGTTTTCTGGGGATTAATACATCTGAAAGAGCAAGGCATTACTTTTTCGACTTAAAGAAATTCCTCAGATGGCTGGAACAAAGACAGGGAAGCAAAAACATGAACTGTGCTTGCTGTGTTCAAAGGCATTACAAATTCAGCAAAGCCAACATAGAAAACTAGTAACACAGCCAGGTTTGTCTTCTCTAATGTTTCACAAAGGAGGCATCTTTTTCATCAAGGGATCCTGAAGAGTGAGCTAAAGCCATAAAACAAAACTAATACCAATTGGAAAACAGAAGTTTTAATATTTATGAATAGGCTTGTTAAATTGATCTTTATATAGTAAGCAGCTATGAGCAAGAGAATGATGGGTATATCTTCTTAGTTTCTCAAGTCGCTCTGTGCAAGAGGCTATAAAAGGAGCCTTACACAGGATATTCAATTAAGTCACAGTATATCTTACACAGTGCATCATGGTAACAGAATGAGATGCATTTTAGATCCTTTTTCATCCCTCTCAAGTGCACCCCTGAGATGACAAGCCTGGCTTCTTCTACATCTCCTAACGAAGGGACTAATGATCCAAGCACCATTGGACAGGATCTCCGGGTGGCAGCCCTTCCGCCTCATAACCATGTAAATTGTATTGGCCCAACCGTACTTGGCACCTGTAAGTTTTATGTAGCAAATATCTTTCCCTCCTAACTGTTTAACATATTTTTATGATGGGGAAAACACAGTAAAACTTGCCAAGAGCAACCAGAGCAAAAGTGGAGTCGCTTGTAAGAGGTATTCTCTCTTCAAAGGTTTGCGCACTGAAGAGCAGTAGCTTTGAAGACAGAGCTACCAGCAATAACAGCATAGTACTGCACACTGATAGTGATACTGATAGTGAAGATCACTTTCTCCAACAGGTTTCTTTTTATGAATGGCAATAAGAAAATGTGGTAGCAGATGACAGGTCATGGCTCTTCACAATTAAATTATAGGGTAGTCGCTCATGACAGGAGGTCTCTCTTCAGAGGTGGTTGTTTGGGCAGGTTTTACATGTGGAGTCAAATAAGGAAAAAATATGGGAAACAATTTTGTATAAACCCAGACTAATTAATTAGGGTAATGGATTCTGGAAGCATGACAGAGAACTTTTTTCCCAAGGGCTAAAACAATGTACAACAATAGAAACCATTAATTGCCTGCAATGACCACTGCATGACCAAAGATTAATACTGTGCCAAGTTATTATGCTGATAAAAATAATTTCTATCTCTTCTGAAAAGGCTTAAAAATGTGCATGGATGTGGCAAATCCTTGAAAAGCCATGCACTCTCTCTTTGTGATTAAAAAAAAAGGCAGATGTGTTGTACAGCCTTTGCAGTTTAATGGCTGATATAATATTCATACTACACATACTTGGAATCAGAATTTTTCTGTGCCATGGCCCCTTTTTATGAGTACTGTGAACTGTAGGAACAGATTTAAGTAGTCATTTGCACAACCATTTTATTACAGACACAAATCAGATAATTAAACATCAAAGTAAAGCTGAGTGAATAATGAAAAAAAGATTCCATGAGTATTTAAACTAATTTACTTCAACCATGTTCACACCTCTTTTGTGCTTGCTTTCCAAGAACATTTTAAAGAAATCCAATTCACTGGCACAAATGTTAGCAGAATCTGAGTTCAGTATTATTGCCAGAAGTATATGTATGCTCATCTAATTAGGAAATAAAAACAGTACCATGCAATTTAGCTGACTGAACACAACAACACAGTTGTGTTTTGGAATATGTACTGATAACCTACAGATTAAATCAACATTTACTGAATAAATGTGAACAGCAAATAAATTTGGAGGAAACTGCAATAAATTGGCAGATATTCTGTGGGCAAAGTTCATCAATATTTCTTGCAAAGAATATTAGCTACTAAAATTTGCACAAGCTATTCATTTGTGCACATAAAGGAACAGGAAAGCAAGATTTCAACTCAGCTTAAAATGTGACTGTTAGTGTTTGCTGGTCTTATTAGGTGGCCCTGGCTCTTATAGCCACCCCATGCAATCTTGGGCTATGTCTACACTTACTAAAGTGAGCTCGAATTAGTTAATTCGAACTAACCAATTCAAACTAATTGTAGTTAGTTCGACTTAACTTAATTCGAACTAGCAAAATTTAGTTCGAACTAAGCAAGTATCATGTATGGCACTTGCTTAGTTCGAATTAGCGAATTGCATTGAGTTCAATGGGCCGATTAGTTCGAACTAAGCAATTAGTTCAAACTAACATGGCCACATTGGTTAATTCAAACTAACTAGTTCGAATTAACCCTTAGTTTGAATAGCATATTCGAATGTATTAGTTCGAATTAAGGAAGCTCTTAATTCGAACTAATGAAAGCCTAGTGGAGCCATGGCTTAAGTTAGCTCAAATTAAGCTTCCTTAATTCAAACTAACTTGCCAGTGTTGACATAGCCTAGGATGTGTAAATCATGAAGCCAGAATAATTTTAAAGATAATATTAAACTCTTATGATAAGAAAAAATACCCCATAATACAACAAAAAACAGTTCTTTCTGTATCTCACTTCCAACCACAGTTACTATGACACTATAATCATACAAATATTATAAACAAGGAGTTTTGTGGCCCTTTTAAAGACTAACAAATGTATTTATTGCATGAGTTTTCGTGTGAGAGATCCCACTTCATCAGACTCTTGAAAACGGAAAAAAAAAAGTCTTGGGAGGAGGGATAAATGCAGTGAAGTGTAATCACAGAAGCAGGTCAGATTACTTCAGCAAATCAAACAGGTTGTATTGATTCAAACTGAGGGAATAAAAGATAGGAAGGGTGAAAGAGGTGACAATCACTGTTCATAATGAGAAAGCCAAGAAATATCCCTATTGAAACCCAAGCTGATGGTATCAAAATTTTCATATGAATTCTAACTCTGAAGTCTCTCTTTGAAGCCCTGACCTAGAATAAATAAACTGTTTAAGGATAGTCACAGATAAATCCATCACATTGTGGCCGGGGAGACTAAAGTGACCTCCTATTGGTTTTTGAATGTTGCCAGCTGTCAGCTTTGTTTCCATTTATTCTTTTGCACAGAGACAGTCCCGTTTGTCCAATGTATAAGGCCAAGAGGCATTGTTGGCACATGATGGCATATATCACATTGGTGGATGAGCAGGTGAATGAGCCCCTGATGGAGTAGTGGTTTGATAAGGTCCTATGATGGTATCAATATTGTAGATGTGTAGGCAGAGTTGGCATTGCAGTATGTTGCAGGGATATGTGCCTGCCTTAGTGTTTCTTTTGTATGGTCTGAAGTTGCTTGTGAGTATCCATTTAAGGTTAGGGAGCTGTCTGTAAGGGTACGTCCACACTGAAGCTTTAGGTCAACTTAAGGACAGTTAAGTCGACCTACAGACAGCTGCATCCAGAATGGGCACTTAAGTCGACTTAATAACACCACCTCTTAAGGTCGACCTAAGGTTTAGGTCGACCTTATTAAACCGACTTTAGCCAGTGTAGATGGGACATAGTCCTTAAGTCAACCTAATTGGCCTCCAGGCCCCCTCGCTGAGTTCCTGGCCACTCCTCCGTCGACCTAGCACCTGCCAGTGTGGACGCAGGGCTGTAGACTCTCTAAGTCGACTTAACAAGGTCAAATTTAAGTCGACTTAAAGTCGACCTTGGTTAAGTTGACTTAACAGAGCCTCCACTGTAGATGTACCCTAAGTGAGGAGAGGTCTGATACCATCAACTTAGGTTTGAATAGGGATATTTCTTGGCTTTCTCATTATAAACAGTGATTACCACCTCTCTCACTCTCCCTATCTGTTGTTCCACTCAGTTTGAATCAATACAACCTGTTTGATTTGCTGAAGTAATCTGGCCTGATCCTGGGATTACACTTACTTCATTGCATTTAACCCTCCTCCCTATACTTTTTTTTCCATTTTCAAGCATCTGACAAAGTGGGATCTCTCCCATGAATGCTCATGCGATAAATAAATCCGTTAGTCTTTAAAACTTCCCAAGACTCCTTGTTTGTTTTGCTGAACTAGACTAACACGACCACTCTTCTGGAACAAATATTATAGTATCCATACTGTAGTCAGTAGGTCAGCTAAGTACTACTGAGCAAGGATATTCCTAAATTAAAGAACTGTTTAATATTATAATTATTTTAATACTGATTAAGATGACTACTTTTAAAATAATCAGCATAATCTAACAAGAAAGAAGTTGAAGCTGTCTTGGGTTTTGTGAAGCATTCAAAGCTTTGGAAAGTTTTATATGTTCTTTAAAAAGCCTTAGAAATTTCAGAACATCTGGAAAAAGTTTTCTCTACAACAACATTTTTCTGAATCCAGGCCATATGAAGGCCTGAAAAACAAAGTTTCAAAAATCAGGGTCTATTAATCACTTTGTCTTTAGATTATCTCCAAGAGTTTGAGACCTTCATCATGCTCTTTGGGGCACAAGTACTTCAGACAGGAACTTGGAATAGATTTTTCTTGTTATTTCCAGGATAACTTAATTAGCTGAAAGTGGTAAGAAAGAAAAAGACCTTTATGCCTCAGGTGGACAAAAAGGCTTGCTGGTCTAATACATTAGAGCATGTGAAATTACCATCCCCATAGTGCTGCCAAGTTTAGTGAGACCTCTGGATGATCTGTGGTTAAATGCTGGCCTCTTGAAATAACCCCTGTGTTCTGTGAACATTAAGCACATTACATACACATTTATCTACAGGGAACAATTGATGGTGTGGTATATAGCTTTAAGCAATGCACAAGTCTCATTGACTTGAATGGCAATTCAAACTCGCTTATAATTAAGCACACTTTTTTTCTGAATCAGGCCCTTTACCAATTTGAGTATGGGATGACCCGGTTCGCCACAAATTGCAAAGCCAAGAGTGACTCATTCAGGTCACCCCAAACCAGCACCAATGAAACTTAAACCCACTCTTGACTACCATGCATTCTGTATATGCCACATATTTTACAGAACAGCTTGTTTAGGAATGTTGGGGGTGAGGGGCTCAGTTTATACTGAGACTATTTCTCTTCTCTTTACCAATTTTTTGAAACAATGTCAATAAAGAAAAACAAGAAGGGCAGAGCATTGCGGTATGACCTGAACTCAGTGAGGCAGAGCAAGACTAAGGACTCACTGCTTCCTAAGTGCAAAGAAGAGGCAGCTGCCAAAATTCCAGGCCTGTCATCAGCGGCTACGGTTGCTGCTCCTTTTAAATGGAGAGCCGAGAAGAACCCATCAATTCAGACCAGTGGACTGAGAATAAAGATGCCTAATAAATTGCCGTTACTGTTTTTGAAATGGTCACCCAAGGCACACTTTATAAAAAAATGACAAGCTCAAAAATAAAATAATGCCCACCCTCCCTTTTTATTCCGTTGTCTAGTCAAAAGCGCTGACGACTCAAACCTTATTCCTCTAACAGTCAAAATAAAACGCCAGGTGCTTTAGCGAGATACCAGTGAATTTATAAAACATGAAAACATCCTTTTATATCAACTTTAGTGCTAAGGGCACTTTGTCTTCCTACAGATAAAATCATGATGATGTACAATACATACACATATTGGAGCCTCAGCTTGTCTGATAATGATTGACAGTCTAGCTGAATTTTACCTCATAGGGCAGTGGTTCTCAAGCACTGTCAGGACACATTACTGTATCGCCACACAGTGGAAAGTGTGTTGCAGAGAGCCAGGTGGATGGGGTGGGGCTGCTGTACCCTGTAGGGGTGCGCACACCAGCAAGTATGTTGTGACCCACAAGAGGCTGAGAACCACTGTCACAGGGAATGTCAACATTTCAATCTGAGAGAGTGATTCCCAGCTCCAGGAGACAAAATCAAGCCAGCTCTCAGCCAACTAATGTGCTCGAAATAGAATGTAACTGAGGAAGCATGACAGGCAGGAAGAGCTCCCACCCATCCAAGACCCTTGGCACATACTGAGCCAGCCGCCCTTCCTGCCATACAAAGTGCTGAGGCTACCCTCTAGTTTTATAGCACTAGCTCAATGAATTAGCCCAGAACTAGTGAGAATACGTCTCCTTGAGCTGAGAATCTCATCTCAGCTTGAAACTCAGACAAACTCATATTTTTTTGGATCCAGACTACACCACTGGTTTCTGTCTTTGGATTACTTTCCCCCTTCTTTCAACCTACTTCACGTCTTGGCTGTGGTGCTCCTCTGCATAATTATCCTAGTCAATCAATTGTCTGAATTTCTCTTCAGGAGATCTGCCCTTCAGCATGCACTTGTTCTTCCAAATGTTTTACTTTTAACATAGGTACATATTTCAGCACAAAGCTGTGGTGAAAGCCTCTGCAATGACACATCATTCACTAATAGCATGAGAAAACTAGTGCCTAAGCACTTTCAGAAAGACAGAGTACCAAGTAAAAACATTTCTTGCTGGGTGATGGTTTTTTAAAATGGATTACAATTTTTTTAGGAGATCAGTTTTGAATAAATGAAAAGTTGAGAAGACCGATTAGAAAATACAGGATGAATCTGCTGAAAAAAAAATACACAGCCCTGAAAAACACGCTAAAGTTCAAAGGTTTATTTCAATTATTCCATCATCTTTTCCTGAACGGGAGACAGGAAATTTTGCAATATCCGCTACATTTCCCTCCTCTAGTTGGGTTGGAAATACCACAACAAAAACATCAACTTTGTACTTTCGCCTTCAGTCCTGGCCAGAACTAGAACATCTAAAACCCGCTTGGTAGTGATGTTTTTATAACTGTGCTAGCTAAATATTTAATATAGGTAGAAGATTGATGTAAATGAAAAATATTTGGGGGCTGAAGTAGTAAGTGATTTTAGTAGTCTAAGTTCCTGATTCAGGAAAGCAAGCTCTACTCAGGAGAGCATTTCTGAACAGGTTCAAGTCTTACTGAAATCAATGGAACTTAAGCAGATGCTTAAAGTTACAAATTGAACAGCGCCATTGAAATGAATGAGATAGTTCAGATTGTCTCAGGATGTAATGATTTGAATTAGCGAGCAAAAAACCTTGATTTAAAAAACTGGTTTTTATTTTGTTTTGCATTTGTCCTTTTAGCATATTTCCTTAAAGACAGGTTGAATCTCTTTGGCTGATATAATTTGGTATTTCTTTTTGCTAACCAGGAGGATATAACTATGCATATTTATTTAAACAATTATATAGATTAAGAGACACATATTCAGAGTCTTAATTTTTACTTTGTTGAATGACAGATTTCTTATTTACTAGATGATTTTTTTTTTTTACTCATGATTTGTGTCAAGCTGCATTTGGATGGAAATTGGAACTCAATTAAAAATGCAAAATACCAGCATTCTAAAATTGTTTCTATTAGTTAAACAAAACTACCTTAAATGTAGAGGATACGCAGGGGGAAAGCGGGTTTATCAAAATATATCTGTAATTTGAAACTGATGTCCTAAACAATGGAAGTATTATCTTTAGTTGGTGACCAGTAATAATTATATCAATTCGCCATATCCTTCACTAGTAAATTTCATTTCACCTAGTTTCATTTCCTCTCACTTAGTTTTATTCATAGAGTGGAAGAAGAAAACAAACGCTCATGGTTTTTCAATCCCCATTTGGTTTCTCAACTCTTAGAGAACTAGGCACTGATCTGAACTAGCTGAATAAACTACAGCAAAGAAAATCTTCACTCTGTACCTGCAAAAGAAGCTACTGTTGTCAAAAGCTGGCTTAGCACTTCAACAAACTGTGGTTCCAGATGGTTAGCCAGTGATTATCACCTGTTCAATGGTTTGATTTTAAAACTTCAGTAAAGAAATGTATTGCTTTATTATTTTCTTTTCTTTCATCTGAATTATTATAATAAACTACAGTCAATTTAAGCTTTACCATACATACTCATAATTCCAGTTTTCAATTTAAATAGGTTTATTTTTAAAAGAAAAATCTATTTAATTTTTAAAAATCCAGCCTACATTGTGTAAAGATAAGCACACACATAAGTCTTTGCAGAACTGGGACCAAATTTTGCCAGGACTATATAAATTCATTGGCATTTTCTCATGGAACTGCAATGGTATGTATTCTGGGGATCTCTCAGAGGAATAAGAAGAGAGTACACATGCAAATTATTGGATTTCCTGATTTTTGTTGTTGTATGTATACAGCCTTTAGCACTTAGTTTACTTGCATTAATTGAAGAGAAAAAAAGACAGTCAAAATTAATCAGCTTGCATAATTTACAAGCTTCTTACTCCAGAGATGGTAACTGCATAGATCTTACAAGCTTAGCTTGTCAGTCAAAGCCTTAATTTTCCAATTGCCTCTCCATAGGAAGACTCCTGGACCTGCAGAGACCCCATTTACAACAATTGGGCAGGGATTCACCTGCACAGTCAAGTGCAGAATAAAGTGTGATGCTGTATACTTCTGTCGTCGTTGCCACCAATCTTATACAATTGCAACAAATTTTATACAAAGTGTATCACATGAGGTGTCAAAGGAAAATTTGCACTCTACCAAGTATGATTATCCTAGGTAAATCTATGTATTATTTTTGTATCTGAAGTTATGAATATTGAAAATGTATTTGTATCAGAAATGTGTTTGTACTTGGGATGACACCTACATAGTAATGTACATCTAGTATCACCGGCCCATTGTGAAGGGACTGTTCAAGCTTGATGGGCCATAAAGAACAGTCAACTCTACACTTATTCCTGAGGATGCTTCAGACAACAAGAAGCTCATGGACACCCCTGTGATTTAGCAAAACATGTAAGTGCATGTGATATGGACATGTGACCTTGAACTTCATCTTTGGCAACAGCTTTCCATAAACAGGAACTGTGGACTTTGTTTGGGACTGTAAATTTCCATGCTGATGGTAGAGAATATAAAAGACACTTCAGACATCTCCATTTTGCCTCATTCCTGCTCAAATTCTCTGGACTGTGGAGTTACAACCAAAATGACTGAAAAATGACTGAGGTCCTTCCAATATTTTGGATTACCAGAGAGACTTTTGCAAGCCAACACTTTTGCAATTCCGTTACTGCTTTGATCCTAATCTATGAACAATGAAAATGATTTGCACATATATGATTCCTTAACAATTGAACAACTCTCTTCTTTCTCAATAAATCTTTAACTAGTTCACTAAGAACTAGCTGAGAGTGTGATATTTGGGTAACATTTGAAATATATATTGACTTGAGAGAAAGTATCTGATTCTTTGGGATTAGCAGAACCTCAGATATGGCAAACTAGGTTTTCACTAACCTCTCACTATATCAGACAAGTTTGTCTGGATGAGAACCATGGTCTGGAATGCCTAAAGGGCACTGTCTTTGGCTTCTTGCTAATTAGTGTGCTGCTACAGAAACTCTCTTTGTACTGGTTTCTTGAATGTAATTATAGAATAAACCACCAGTTCGGGGGGATTAGAACATAAGAAAGGCCCTAAGGGATTGAGCCAATGGTCCATCTAGCCCAGTATCCTATTTTCCAACTGTGGTCAAGCCAGCTACTTCAGAAGGAATGAACAGAATAGATAATCATCCAGTGATCCATCCTCTGTTGCCCATTCCCAGCTTCTGGCAAACAGAGGCTAGGGACACTTCAGAGCAAGGCTTTGGATCCCTACCTATCCTGGATTTCACCCACTGATGGATCTATCCTCCATTAATTGACCTAGTTCTTTTTTGAACCCCGTTATAGTCTTGGCCTTCACAACATCCTCTGGCAAAGAGTTCCACAGGTTGACTGTGTGTTCTATAAAGAAATACTTCCTTTTGTTCATTTTAAACCTGCTGCCTCTTAATTTAATTTGGTGAACCCTAGTTTTTGTGTTATGAGAAGGAATAAATAACGACACCTTCTCATTTATTTTCTCCACACCAGTCATGATTTTATAGACCTCAATCAAATCTCCTCTTAGTGTCCTTTTTTTCCTATCTGAAAAGTCCCAATCTTATTAATCTTAACTCATATGGAAGCTGTTCCAGGCCACTAATAATTTTTGTTGTCTTTTCTGTAACTTTTCCAAATACAATATGTGGTTTTTGAGATGGGGTGACCAGAACTGCATTCAGTATTCAAGATGTGGATGTACCATATGGTTTTATAAAAAGACAATATGGTATTTTCTGTCTTATTATCTCTCTCTTTTCTCAGTGATTCCCAACATTCTATTAGACTTTTTTGATTGCCACTGCACATTGAGTGGATATTTTCAGAGAACTATCGATCGTTTTTTTGCGTGGTAACAGCTATTTTAGACTCCATTTCTTTATACGTAAATTGGGATTATGTCTTCCATTCTGCATTTCTTTCCATTTATCAATATAGGATTTCATCTGGCATTTTGTTACCCAGTCACCCAATTTTGTAAGATCCCTTTGTATTTCCTCCCTCCCTTATATAATTTCATTAAATCATGGTCACAAACCAAGCAGTTCAGCTATTTTCACCTTTTAGACCAGATCCTGTGCTCCCTTTAGGACTAAATCTGCTCTTGTGGGTTCCAGAACTAGCTATTCCAAGAAGCAGTCTCAGACTCATAGACTCTAAGGGCAGAAGGAAGCAATATGATTATCTAGTCTGACCTCCTGAAAAATCCAGGTCACAGAACTTTATCCACCCCCTCTTATAATAAGTCTCTAACCTACGACTGAGTTATTAAAGTCCTCAAATCATGGTATAAAGACTATACAGCGAATCCATCAGCAAGTGATCCATACCCCATGCTACAGAGAAAGGAAAAAAAACCCAGAGACTTTGCCAATCTGCCCTGGGGGAAAATTTCTTCCCGACTCCAAATATGGTGATCAGTCAAACCCTAAGCATGATAGCAAGACTCACTAGCCAGATGCCCAAGAAAGAAGTCTCTGTAATAATTCAAAACCCACTCTACCAAATGTACCATCTCAGGCTATTATCTACCACCAGTAGTCAAAGATCAGTCACTTGAGAAACTAAGCTCTCCCATCATACTATCTTCTCTACAAATTTATCAAGTTCAGTTTTGAGGCCAGCAAGGTTTTTTTTGCCCTCACAGCTCCCCTTAGAAAGCTATTCTAGAACCTCACTCCTCTGATGGTTAGAAACCCATGTATAATTTCAATTCTAAACTTCCTGATAGTCAGTTTATATCCATTTGTTCTTGTGTCCATATTGGCAATGAAATTAAATAATCCTGTGACATGCTGCACTCCATGTACGTCCTTATGGTGTGATCTGTGTATTATTCATGTTCACCTTTACAGTGCAACTGTGTATTGTCTGATGCAAAGTATGTCATTAAAGGTGTTTTTTGAATGGTCATGACATACTAAAAATTACTTTTATGGTAGCATTTTTCCAGCAATGTCATACATATGTACAGATATGAAACTCTGCCATGTCATGTCATATCCCCAAATGTGTGTCTCACATGGCTCAAATAGATGCAGACAAGCACAAAGCTGTGCTTCCACACCCAGGGGATTCATGCATACAGGAACAATGGACTGGCCTAAGAACCTGTGAGCACTTTGGCTCAAGTGGAACGAATCACAGGTATTGCTGGATAAGGATGATCACCTGACCCCCGGGGACATTGTACTGAGGACACTCGCTAAAAGAAAGAGGCATCTTTGCCTAAAGGCTCTCCCCTGGAATCCATCTTCTAAGCAACAAGACTGAGAACCTACCCATAGGGAGGGGAGGTCTGGCTGCAGGATAACATCGCAGTCAGCCTGTGTGGTAACATGAGTTCATGAAAGCTGAATACAGACTAAAATAATAATAGGTTAGCAGGCAAGTTATTTTTCAATTGATTGTGATTAACTCCTTGACATGCTATCAATCTCTTGGTTCATTCTGCTTTGACTTATAATCACTTAAAATTGTGCTTTAAACCTATTTGTTAGTTTTATCTAAAATGGTGCATGTGGACCGAGAGTGTGCAGAGACCTCACTTAGACTGACAGAGCTAGTGCATATCAATTCCTTTGGTAAACTGAATGTAAATGAGCTTGCAGGATGCAGTGGGCAGCACTGAACCCTGCAAAATGGCAGCTCTCAGCATTGCATCTGGGGCTGGGAGTGTTTTCTGGGGGTCTATCCCACAAGTGATTGGTCAGAAACACTCCTTCACTAGGTCAGGAACCAATTACATGCAGGAAGCTAGGTGTGAGCTGACCCAGGAGTGGTGGTTCACACAGCATAGTGGGGTAAGTTAGGGTCCCAGAATAAGGAATTGGGGTGACACAGCTACATACCACTCTAGATTGCAAGGGGGGAGGGGCACATCACAAATTCCTCTCCCTCCCTAGTATTTATCCCTTTGATTTATTTATAAAGAGCAATCATCTCCCTCTTCAACTGTCTTTTGGTTAAGCTAAACATGCCAAGCTCTTTGAGTCTCCTCTCATAAGGTAGATTATTCATTCCACAGATCATCCTAGTAGCCCTTCTTTGCACCTGTTCCAGTTTGAATTCATCTTTCTTAAACATGGGGGACCAGAATTGCATACACTATTCCAGATGAGATTTCACCAGCGCCTTGTGTAACAGTACTATCACCTCTCTAGCTCTACTGGAAATACCTCATCTGATGCATCCTAGTACTACAATAGCTTTTTTCACAGCCACATCACATTGGCAGCTCATAGTCATCCTGTGATCAACCAGTACTCCCAGATCCTTCTCCTCCTCTGTCACTTCTAACTGATGCGTTCCCAACTGATAGCAAAAATTCTTGTTATTAGTCCCTAAATGCATAGTCTTTCACATGCCATTATCAAATTTCATTCTACTCCTATTACTCCAGTTCTCCAGTTTACAAGGTCATCCAGATTTTCCTGTACTATATCCTGATCCTTCTCTGTATTGACAACACCTCCCAACTTTATGTCATCCGCAAACTTTATTTGCATGTTCCCACTTTTTGTGCGAATGTCAGTAATAAAAAGGTTAAAAATGATTGGCCCCAAGACCAATCACTGAGGACCTCCACTAGTAATCTCCTTCCAGCCTGGCAATTCACCTTTCATTTAACATTTGACATTTAAGGTATCAAGAAACTTTATGTCCACATCCCATCCTAAGGCGACATACCCAGTCAATATGGGAATAGTTGAAATCTCCCAATATTGAATTTTTTAGTTCTCCAATATATCTAATCTAGTTCTGATCTAATTCAATTCTCTAATCTAAACCCTCTCTAATCTTCCTGAGCATTTCACAGGCACTATCACCATCCTGGTGAGGTATTTAACTATATCCCAACTGCTAAATTCCTATTATTCAAGCACGGAATTACTATTCATAGATTCTATGGCACAGTTTGGTTCATTTAAGATTTTATTTCTTTGTAAATTGTAGATTATCTGCCCCATTTCTTGCAATCTGCCCTGAGTTTGGCACTCTTATTGTAGATCATCCAAGGCACCTGATCATATAAAGGCCCAAGCTTCCATATTTCTTGAGCCAGCAAATGTGCATTAATTAACTGTGAGACCATGCAAAGATGAATTCGTGTTTAAAATGGTACCTTTGAAAGTAAAGCTTTCTGTTAAACATACGTTGTATATTGTTTTCAAACATTTAGATTGTTGTTATACTAAAACCAATGGATTTGCTACCAAGCAAATGCACTAGTACTCAATCAGGAGCTTGGGTCAAGTTTAAAACTTCATTCATTTCATCTGTAGCCCAAAGAACATGGTTAGAGCTTTTTATTTATTTATTATTTTCTAGACAGCACAATGGGAACAGTGTATTTCTTTAATGTATCAGAAGTTATTTTTTTTAAGGATTTTATTCACTCATTTTGGGGTGGGAAATAGTACTGGAGGAAGGAAGTTCAGGGGAAAAGCATATTTGGACATGAACAAGATACGGAAAATATCAGCTCATGACATTTTTATTTATTTATGTGTTTTAATTAGGAGCTTACAAAAAGAGGGAATTAAAATAGAAACTGTTTTGCAACTTCCATTGTATTAGTTTTCATTTATTATCAGGAATGTGTTTGTTTAAGATTACTTTATACATTTCATGGTAACCACAATAATATTAACCATAACTCATTTATATTAAAAAGAAAAGATTTGCAGGCAGGCTTTTTCCCAGAATATCTCAAACAAGCAAAAAACCTGACGTGTGTCTTTTCTTTCCATTTTAGAACCCAGCACAAACAATTTAATCAGTCTTTGGGAATAATTGTGTATTAGACTTACAGTCATCTTCCTAAACACTGTAGCACAAAAAGGGAATTCCACCCACTGGTGCTTCGATTAAGTAGATAACCACATCTATCTTAGTCCTAGGGTGATTTGCTGCTAATACATTCCTACAGACAAAGTGCTGTCCTTTGGCTATTTACCCTTTTCAAAGCAAATGTACAAAAAATTAGACTTATTAAAAAATATTCCCTACTGAGACCACTCACCCTGTGTCTGAATAGGGCAATTGTGGATACTGTAAAGCTGACAAAAGTAAAAATCTAAGACATTTTTAAGCAATCCTAATGCCCATTAATAAAATGAAGAATTGTGACTAAATTATGCAATTTAACTAGAGATCCTTTATCTAGTAGTAGAAATACATGTTGTAATTCACATGCAAGGAGTAATCAGTTAATGCCAGGCACTGTCTCCCAATGCTCAGGTCTAATGGTTGGAATGGAAGTCAAAGCCAGAGGTAGGGTCATGACTGGGCTGAGGGTAGCACTGGAATCGAGATCCAAGTACAGGTCAGGGTCAGAGCCTAGATGAGAGAACAAAGAGAAACTAAACTCAGTAATGTCGCTAGAATCCAGGGGCGGGCTGGAGATTGAAGTTGGGTGGTCAGAGTCTGACAGGGTCAAGAAGTGAAGGATAGAGTGGAGCAGATCAATAACAGAGCTGGAGCAAGATCAGTGTAGGGCAAGGACAAGACTGGAACAATGCTGGGGCAAAGATAGGGCAGGAAATAGATCAGAAGCAGGACAGGAGTCTACAGTCTGCTACACTGTGAGGTTGCAAAAGGGCTCCTGCCTGGCTAGGGCTGCTACACAGACTGATCTGATGCTCTGGCAGAGCTGGGGAAGTACTTGAGTCTGGGAGGAATGGGGGTCAACTGAGCAGGCTCCACTCCAGGATAGCTTGCTCCAACACAGCTGCAGGCGTAGTCACTACAGGCTCTATGAGAAGGGTAAGTTAGTGCAGCTGAGTTATTGCCACATGCCTGACTGTTGATTCACTACAGCTCTGTTGGAGGGGCTGCTGAGCGAGGAGCCCAGGTTTCACTGAGGGTCTACCTCACAGTTGACCTCTTATTTAGGTACTGGCTGTAATGTGAGCAAGATAAAGTAGATGTGATGTACACTATGTGAAATTTAAGATTCATCTAGCCTGAGAAGGCGATCATGATCTTGAACAAGCGACATGGAGTCACCAAGGACAAGTCATGCTTGATCAGCCTGCCTTTTATGATGAGATAACTCACTTTGCAGATGTGGGGAAAGCAGTGGATACCTTGACTTTAGCAAAGCTTTTGATATGCTCTCCCACCTATTCTTGCCAGCAAATTAAATTGGATGAATTGACTATAAGGTGGATAGGAAGCTGCTAGATCATTGGGCTCAACAGGTAGTGATCAACGGCTTGATATCTAATTGGCAGCCAGTAACATGTGGAGTGACTCAGGGGTTGGTTCTGGGGGGTTTTTTGTTTGTTTTTGCCATGTAGATATACCTTTGGAGTCTGACAGATTTCGAAAGCTCTTTATGATATCTAATGCCCCAGTGCCTTTATGATGTCATGTATGGACCTAAGATTTTGCAACTCTGGAGCAGTTAAAGGCCATATAGTTACACACACACTCTCTGGACCATCTGTGGAATAGTTAGTTATTATGGCTGCTTGGGGCATTCAAAGTTCTAAAGCACACCATTTGGTTTGAGAACAAGGAAGTGTGTCTACAAATGCTAAAAGAGAAAAGTTCATGCATGAACACATTAAACTAAACACTTGAATTCAAAAGCACCACTAAACCGACTGTGCTGATGGCAGCTTAATTTTTCAACTGAGAAATAGTTTAAGCACAAGGGTTGAATAAAATATAGCCTAACACACTTTAAAACAGGAAACTGACCATAAAGACTGTGACAATTTTTGATCCCTATCCAGAAGCTGCATGTATGACAGATCTTTGCAACAGATGTAAAATGAAACTGGTTACGTGGCTACTAAATTAAGACAAATATATGCCATGTACAGAATAGAGCCATGCCAATACAGGGGAGCATTGGGAGAGACTGCCTCTGTCGACTTTAGGTTAAGTTAAATTGTTAAGTAGACCTTATTAAGTTGACCTAACAGACTGGCAATACTTTAAGTTGACTTAAATTGACCTTGTTAAGTCAAGTTAATAAGGTCAATTTAGCACTAATCCACGTCCACACTGGTATAACTACATGGCAAAAAAAAAAAAAAAAAAACAACAACCCACAAATTCCACAACCTGCAGCAGCAAGTTTCAGAGCCCTGGTCAACTGACTTGAACTGGTGAGACATGTAGGGAATCCAGAGATTCAGTCTCTCTATCCTGGATCCACAACTCTCTCCACTAAATCTTTCTTCTATAGAAAAAACAGATGCAAGAAAAAGGCTTGTATGCCTGATGATGAAAAAAGAAAGTTTCTGTAATGCAAGAAACTGTTCTAAAACTGCACCTCCTTGTGGTAATACTTCTCCTGTAACACTGCCAAAGTTAGTGTCTGAAAGCATTGCCTGCCATGTAAATGTCAGAGCATAAGCTAATGTTACCCAAGTTTTCTTTACACATTCTTTCCACTCCCCCCCCCCCCCTTTTCCCTTGGGCTCAGCCCTTTTTCAGCTTCTGTATCACAATTTAAACTACGAAAAACCTACCTTGAAGATTACCACTGTGTAATAAATCAACTTGCAGGGGCATGCAGCAGTGTTTTAGAACAATGACAATGGTCTTTAGACAGGGAAATCAATCATTTATGGGAAGGGTCCTCTGTGTGTGGCCACAACATTCTAAGGGGAAAAGTGCTGACAAAGCTTGATTTTAAAAATCTAGAATTACTGTTTAGAAGCTTGGATCCTTTGAGCCAAATTCTGATTTCATTTGTACTGTTGGGATACCTCCATGTATCTTGTTAGGATAACCTAGGATAATTCCATCGACTAAAATACAATTACTCCAAGAACAGAATGTCATTCTTGATTTCTAATTTCTGCCTTAAAGCATCCAAGCGTCATGCCTGTGCTTTCACCACTTTATCTAGAATAAAGAATAAGTGGCCACAATATTTGTGAGCCAAGTACAACGAGTACTTGTTTAAAACTTATTTTTCATTTCTTAGCAGCAGGAAAAACATCAGCAGATTAAGCAAGAAATCCTGGTTCTGAGCCAGGTTGTGACTGACCCTTGCACGTGTGTGAGGGATTGGATGAGTCTCTCACATACACATATGCATACCCAAAATATAAATGAGCTTTCCTCTGATTGCCAATTCATCACAACTTCTAGATGGCACCCTTTGAATCAGGGAGTGTCTCTCTTGTGACCTGCCTCGCTTTGCTAGAAGGGCCCTGGCAGGGCTTGATAGGTCCTACTAGAGGAATGAGGTCAGTTCCCTGGCCTTTGTTTGTGCAGACAGCGCTGCCCAAATGGCAAGCGAATAGAGGCTGAAATAAGTCAACCAGGGAAGCCACACTCCACCTTGGAGAGGAAGCAAGATCATGGCTCTGAAGTACAAGAAGAAAGCAATGCAATGTAGCATACTGCAATTTACACACCGCATCTACTGTAACTTTGATTCAGTTTAATGAATGTTTTGATTTTATTAACTCTCAATCCACAATGATGTTTGTAAAACAAGGGTTCTTTCTGCCTTATTAACCAAGAGTATCTTATTGCTTAGTAAAAAACTTGCACCCACTGAACAATGCAATAATCCAAAAAGTCAATCTATTGAGCATTATAGTAATTTTTAGAAGGGAGAGTACGATGGAGAGAGCAGAAGACTATGAGCCAGGCCCCATGGGTTCCTTTTCTGAATTTGTCAGTGGTTCATTGTGTTAAGGTGCTGTTATGAGCACCCCATAAACTGGCCGCCACCTCCCTTGTGATATAAAGACATAGAAACTGTTTCTCCTCAGGTCACGTAAAGAAACTGTTTATCAGATACTCTTCCCAGGTCACATACCAGATACTGTCCCCAGGTCACATACCAGATACTGCCCCCCAGGTCATGTAAAGAACTCCTGGCTGCTAGGCTTGTGACTATCAACATGCTTTATTCGGACCCTGATTCGCTCTCAGCCAGCTCCCAAAGGGGTGGGTCATCCCCCTCGCCCATGTGCTGAAGGGCAAGTCAATCATGGCTGCTCTGCCCCCCCCCCCAGGGGTGTAGAAGGCTCTGACCCGGAACCTAGAGAGCTAGTGAAAATTCCTTTGCCCAAATAAGGATAGGAGGAACCGGGCAGCCCTCGCCCCAAAATTCCTGCTGCAGCGAAATCTGGCCAATCACAGCCCTCGGCAGGAAGCCGTGGCCTGGGCCATAAAAGCTTCCGTGCCGCATGGAGCACGGGAGAGTCTCCTCGAGTTAACTGCTAGGCCTGATCACCCTGCAGTAGGAGTTCCCCCGAGAGTGCCGGCCTGAGTCGATTTCAACCTCCGCCTTAAGACGTCATGCTGTTGCTAATTGCCTGCCTGATAGTCTTGGTACGTATGTGACCCCGAGTTTGGTACGTATGTGACCCCGAGTATCCTCCACATTTACTTCTCATGATTGTTTCTCTTCCCTTTAAATGTATATAGTTGAATGTGAATAACTCTTCTACCTCAGTTTTAACCCAAGGTATTACAATTGGTGTAGGTTTGGGGATTATTGTTATGCTTATTGTTTATGTATTGGATTTTGTCTTGTTATACTTTATCTCTGAATTATCAAAAGAGTCCAAGAGGAGGGTTTATTCTAAACGTTTATTTCTGTGTAACTCATGTTATGTTAAACTGTGAAGTAATCACCTGGAGCTATCTTGTTATCTGTGAAGCTGACTTTTGAGTTTAGTCCAGCAAGCAGCCCAACTGTTAACCCTTTGCGTCCCAAAGAGGGAGACTAATAAAGTTTATTATTTTTGGCCACCACTTTAAGTTTCCAGGAGCCTTCCTTCTCCCATCCTTTACCCACTGCAGACACATTGCATGATCTTGGACAATCCCTTTTATCCAGATATAAAATAAGCAGAGCTTTGTACATGTCATAAGCAATACCTGACAGCATGGGAAGATTTCAGATTACAAATCCTTTTAACAGATCAACCTCAAAAGGATGTTGTGAAACTTGATGTTTGCAAAGCTATTTGAGATCCTCATATAACAGTAATTTATATAATTTCAGAATTATTAATCACGGCATTCAACACCACAAGTGAAACATAGCCCACCTTAACAGTATTCTTCTATTACTAAATCAGAAGTCAGCATTTGTGAAATTTTAAACAGATTGTCACCATAAGAGACTGCTTGCTCACAACATGTTAAGGATAATGCCCCAAAGCTCAGAAACTTAGTTTTAACAGTAACAAGTGGGAGGAAATAGGCTATCATCTATCAAAATATTTAACAAGGTTAAAAATCTATGGAGAATACACTCTTGTTTACCAAAAAAAACCAAACCCCAAAACAAGTGGGAGCTAAAACAACAGCATCCATCCATCAAAAAACAATCAAACTGGGCTGTAGACTTCAAAATGCAGTAAGCTTACTCAACACATCATTAGACACAGAAATATCATCAATTATATCATCAATATATAAAACAATAAGCAGAAAGAAAGTAGAACACAAGATTACTGTGAGTGCACACTGCAAATGGAATACAAAGGTAGTGTGACCATTTCAAGCACTAGGAAGGAGTATACCCAACATATAGGTAGCTACCAATTCTATTCCCAAGAGCTCAGCCTAGGGCACTCAAGCTAGTGCTGGAGAAGGGGGAGTGCCTGGAGGCCAACGTGACAAGGAATCTTTTCCCAAGACGGCAAAGGGGTAGCAAAGCTGCTACCAGAACATTATTCTAGTTCCACAACCCTACTGTGGCCACGTATGGGGCAGGAAGAAGTTAGAGAATCTACAGATCTTTCCTTGTCTTCCACTTTCTCCGAAGTCCCACAGCAATCTATCACCACTAAACAAAGTGGGAAAGAAGGGGCAGGCTCCTTGGAAGTCCCACAAATATTCTGATTATAAGAGGGTAGATCTTTTCTTTCCTGTCCAACATCCTTTCAAGACCATGGCATGCCTTGTCACCACAGCATGAAGGCCTGCCAAGGCCCCCCCAAATTCTAATGTATACAATTTCATACAGTGGCATTTGATGCTGAAAAAGTTTTGTCAGCACCAGAAGCATGAATAGAAACATTAGCAAAGAACACCACTAGGGCTATGTCTACACTTACCAAAGTTAGTTCGAATTAGTTAATTCGAACTAACTAATTCGAACTAATTTTAGTTGGTTCGAATTAACTTAATTCGAACTAGCATGGCCCCACTAGAATGCTAGCTCGAACTAACCAAGTGCCATGCATGGCACTTGCTTAGTTCAAATTAGTCAGTTGCATTAAGCTCAATGTGCCGGTTAGTTTGAACTAAGCAGTTAGTTCAAAGTAAAATGAGGTTTTACTAATTCAAACTAACTTTTCCTTAATTTGACTTAAGGAACTGTTCAAGTCGAATTAAGGAAACTCAAGTGAAGACACAGAGTAAATTAAGTCGACTTAAGCCTGCTTAAGGCGACTTAATTTACAAGTGTAGACACATTCTAGTATCTTTTTTCAGTTAACACAAACAAAAGATTATTTATGCTGGTTATAGTTCAGATACTTACATCTATATAAAGTTTGAAGTGTTAAAAGAAAGCCAGGTATAAATGAGATGGTCTGAAAAACAGTGGAAGTCATATCCTTGAATTTAGACACAGAGTCATTGTAAACTTCTAAACCCCTGAACATATTTACTATTGTGGCTATTCAGTAGTTAAGAGCTATTTTTTGACCTCTTTCACTGATGTCAGTTAGGAATGATGCTATTGGTGGCAATGGTGTTACAAAGCTGTGAACCAAAACTAATTTAGAGCAAAATATGGCATTAATTCTCTTCACCCTAAGAGTAAATGGTAAATTTTGGTTATCATGAATATTTGTTTACTTCCCTAACCTAAAGAATGAAATATTAATGTAACTGAAAAATTGAAATCAACCTTATTCATGAAGCCATTAATCCATGCCTCCCTAATTTAAAAGGGCACCATTCATTCATTCATTCATTCATTCATTCATTCATTCATTCATTCATTCATTCATTCATTCTCTTCAGGTTTGCATTAATTTTGCTGTTTTTTAATAGGATGATTGTTCTTTCCATGTTTGTTTGATGGTGAAGGCTTTTCTGGCCATTCATTTTCCTTGCTGTAAAGCTTGCATTATTAGATGAGTTTTATACTGTGTCCTGAACACAGGGTCAACATAAAGACGTGGACTCATCCTGATCTCCAAGGCTCAAGAATTTCACAGTTGATGGCCTACATGTTTGGATGATAGCGCCTAAGAAGTTTTAAGATAGCTTCAGCCTACCGCATCATCACCTACATGGATCACAAATGTCAATGTGGGTCTTGAAGGGAATGGCAGCCTGAGATCCTAGCGAACAGAACAAACACTGACAGTTTTATTGACTAGCACTAACAGCTGGCAACAAACAGCTAGCACTGTACAGGGAACATGGACTAATTGTGTGATGTGCGTTCATGTATCTGAATCTACCTGGTTCATCACTACCTGCTGGGCCGTCTGAATCTTCCCAGGACTCAGGACCACCGCCACCGGCAGTATCCAGCCTGGGTTGTGGACCTGGAGTCGCCACCTGCAGCAGGATCTGGCCCCGGCCCCAGAGGTGAGAGGAGGGATCTTTGGAGCTGCCTTTCCGACGGCAAACTCCAAAATCCGCCCATGACAAAAACCTAACACAATTAGGGGCCTGATTCTATAAACTATGTCGAGATCAACAGGATTTGAGGATGCTCACCACTTATTACAAAGCATTCAGGACTGCCACACGATTAGACCCTGGGCCAACAATATAACAAACTCAAGAATTATAGTGTGTGTGTGTGTGTGTGTGTGTGTATATATATATATATATATAGTATACTATAGTATAGTATATAGTCTACTATATATATACACACACTATATATACTATATATATACACACTATATATATTATATTTATATAGTATAGTATACTATAGTATATATATAAGTACTACAGTATATAGTATATGATAGATAGATAGATAGATAGATAGATAGATAGATAGATAGATAGATAGAGTTTGCATACTGAGACAGTTGTCTATGTAACAATTATCTATACCTATGGGGAAAATGAACCAAGATTGCTCTTCTTGTGTACTCACTATCTATGACTATTTAATTGCCTGCTTAAAAAATTAGTATAATGTGGTAATTCTTTTTATTTTAAAAATGATCTATTAATTATAGCAGCTGCTATTGCCTTTCTCTAATTTTCCCTGCAGATGTTTTGCAGTGGGATTCCAAATAAATTGGGTAATTAGGACAGTCTGTCAGGAACACACATCCCTTTTAGCAAGAATCTACATATAAGATAATGTGTTTTTAATAATGTTATGTATGTAAATGAAAATGAGATAAGAAACATTCATGTTCAGACAATAGTATCTATTATTGAGACATTTTCCCCTATCTGCAGCCCTTGGGGAAAAGAAAAATACCTTATAGATTTGACAATCATTCCAGAAAAAAAAAAGCATAAGAAAACAACCAATCAAAACATTTCTCCTTAAATAAAAATGTTTTTAGAAAGTGTTTTAAATAAACTGTTTTACACACACACACACACACACACACACACACACACACACACACACACTTTGGAAATATATATATTTTTAAATACTTTTATATTGCATTCTAAGAATTCTAAGAATATATTATATCCTCAGAGACATGCAGAGAAACTTCAACCTTTAAAAAAAAATCACACTCTGGTCCATTTATTACATAAATTTACCACAAAAATACAGTAGGAAGTATCACAAAAAGTGCCAGCTACATAGAATATACCAATGTTTTTATTATATATCTGGGAAGAAAGAGGATGGAGAAATAATTAAAAAACTCTGCTATATACTGAAATTTCTACTTAAATGATATTATTGTTCACATAAAAACTGGTAAAGCCAAAGGCTATGTCTACACTTGTAAAGTTAAGTTGACTCTGTTAAGTTGACTTAACGGAGTGGCTACACTTTAAGTCGACCTTGTTAAGTTGACTTAATAGTAGACATAGCTGTCCACACTGGCTTTAAGTCGACTTAAGAACTCAACTTAAGGCTTAAGTTGATCCTCAGAGGTGGTGTTATTAAGGTGACTTAAGCTGTTACTAAGTCGACTTAAGAAAGCGCTTAAGTCGACTTAATAAAAGCCCAGTGTGGACGTGGCTTTGTGTAGGTCGACTTAATCATCCTTAAGTCGACCTAAGTTGCCAGTGTAGATGCACCCAAAGTGAGTTTGTGTGTCACTTAGGCTACCATTTAAATAACAGAGAAAGTCAGCCCTATTCAGCTTCCCCTATAACTCCTACTTCCAAATTCTGCTTTCTTCCCCTTGAATAATTTCCCCTGCTTTTCCCAGTTTCTAATAGATGCCTCAGCCCTTGGATGAAATTCTCCATTGTCCGGTCACTTACAACACACATTGGATCTGATACAAAAGTCAGAATATACATAGTCATTTCTAAGTGATTTGCATTTTTCTTTTAAATACAAGTGTAAATATATTAGAATAATTTTTACACCCACAACGCCCAAGTCAAAGATGCCCACTATGCCTTCAGAGATAAATAAATCTATGGGAAATGTTGAGTTAAGCAGTACTGTGTAATACCCACATGCAATGAAGGCTTCTTCCATATAGGAATTTGCCATTAAGAATATTTGATCATTAAGTGCTCAATCCCACTTTTACAGAAATTAATGATAAAACTCCCACTGACTTGTACCATGTCTAAGATCCTGATCTACCAGAGGACTGGAACATGTTCTTTAACTTTAAAAATGTATCATTTATTCAGATGAAAGATGTAAGCAATATTTTCTCCTCAAATATATAAGCAATGTAAAGGAATAGTAAACCTTCTTCTCTCCTATCTTGTCTGTTGGAGCTGGTTGGATCATTTTTGACTAACTGAAATTTCATAACTAAAATATTGCTCACAAATGTATTGTTTCAACACAGTTTTCATCATGAGGGCTTTTGTTCCAGGGCTTCTTAGACAGAGAGGGACACAGAGACAGAAAGACTCTTCCTCTTATCACCCAGTTTAGTTTGAGTAATAACAGCACTAACCTGCATTGTGGAAGATACAGGTTCAAATCCCTACTCAATCATAGAGATATGGAATTTAAAAAAAAACAACAAAATAAAAAAAGCCTCTGTGTTCTCTCATCTTCAAGAATCAAAAAACCTGAGGTTTCACTCTGAAAACAGGCATCTTGACACAACCATTGGGTTTGGCAGTTTTTGTAAAAAGTTTTTACAATTTTGTTTACATTCCAATACAGAACAAAAACAAATCTCAAGACCTAGAAAGTGGTCAGCTCCAGCCAGCTATTATCTATTTAGTTTATAAGCTCTTTGGGAAAGAGAGAGATTTCATCTTATGTGTCTAGAGCGGTGGGATTCCAATGGTAGTTAGAACTAGTAGGTGCTAATGTAACCTTTAGGCTGGATTAGAATTAATTTAATAGCCCTTCTCCATTGCCTTAAAAAAATAAAACAAAACCCCAACTCCTATGAAGAAGCAGCTGGAGACCCAGGATTCAGTCTTTAAAGGACTCACAGCAAAGCTCAGAGTAACCTCCCTTCATTAAAATACTATTTAAGAACAAACATAATGAACTTTATTAACTACAAACTTAATAAATCTTATAATAAGAAAACAAAATGAATTTAAACAGAACAGTCCCCACAGAAACACTGTGAGAAAGATACCCAAGAGTCCCAAACTCCATGAGGAGTTCACCCGAATTTCAGATAGAGTCTCTGGTCAAATCCAAAGGCTTGAGTTGAAAGAAGCAGCAAGGGGGATGTCGTGGTGGGTGTCTGCTACAGACCACCAGACCAGAAAGAGAAGGTGGATGAGGCATTCTATGGACAACTAACAGAAGTTTCCAGATCGCAGGCCCTGGTTCTCATGGGGGACTTCAATTATCCTGAGATCTGCTGGGAGGGCAATGCAGAAGTGCACAGGCAATCCAGGAAGTGTTTGGAGAGTGTTGAGGACAACTTCCTGGTACAAATGGTGGAGGAACCAACTAGGGGCCTTGCACCTCTAGACCTATTGCTCACAAACAGAGAAGAATTGATCGGGGAAGTAGAAGTGAATGGCAACCTGGGAAGCAGTGACCATGAGATGGTAGAGTTCAGGATCCTGATCAATGGAAGGAAGGAAAGAAGCAGAACAAACACCCTGGACTTCAGAAAAGCAGATTTTGGCTCCCTTAGGGCACTGATGGACAGGATCCCTTGGAAGGCTGATCTGAAGGGGAAAGGTGTCCAAGAGAGCTGGCTATATTTTAAAGAAACCCTGTTAAAGGCACAGGAAGATACCATTCAGATGTGCAGAAAGAACAGCAAATGTGGAAGGTGCCCAGCGTAGTTTAGCAGAGAACTCTGCAGTGAGGTGAAACATAAAAGGGAAGCTTACAAGAAGTGGAAGTTTGGACAGGTGACAAGGGAGGCATATAAAGATATTGGTCAGGACTGCAGGGATGAAATCAGAAAAGCCAAAGGACAATTGGAGTTGCAGCTAGCAAGGGATGTGAAGGATAACAGAAAGGGGTTCTACAAGTATGTCAGTAACAAGAAGGGGATCAGGGATGGTGTAGGTCCCTTACTGAATGGGGCAGGTATCCTCGTGGTGGATGATGTGGAAAAGGTTGAAGTATTTAATGCTTTTTTTACTTAGGTCTTCACAGGGAGAGAAGAAGAGCGGCCCTTGGTGATGGAAGGTCAGGTTAGGACTACTTAAAGAAGTTGGATGTGCACAAGTCTATGGGGCCGGATGAACTGCAACCGAGGGTGCTGAGGGAGTTGGCTGATGTGATTGCAGAGCCGCTGGCCATTATCTCTGAAAACTCGCAGTGAAAGGGGGAGGTCCTGGAGGATTGGAAAAAGGCAAATATAGTACCTATCTTCAAGAAAAGGAAGGAGGAGGATCCGGGGAACTACAGACCCATCAGCCTCACCTCAATCCCTGGAAAAATCATGGAGCAGGTCCTCAAAGAATCCATACTGAAACACTTGGAGGAAAATAGAGTGACCAGGAACAGTCAGCATGGATTCACCAAGGGCAAATCGTGCCTGACCAACCTGATTGCCTTCTATGATGAGATGACTGGATTTGTGGATGTGGGAAGAGCCGTCGACGTGATATACCTTGACTTTAGCAAGGCTTTTGATATGGTTTCCCACAGCATTCTCATCGGCAAGTTAAGGAAATATGGGTTGCATGAGTGGACCGTAAGGTGGATAGAAAACTGGCTAGATCAACGGGCTCAGCAGGCAGGAATCAATGGCTCAATGTCTAGTTGGCAACCAGTAACGAGTGGAGTGCTCCAGTGATCGGTCCTGTTCCACATCTTCATTAATGATCTCGATGATGGGATAGATTACGTGCTTAGTAAGTTCGCGGATGACACCCAGCTGGGGGGAATGGTAGACAGATTGGAAGGCAGGGACAGGATTCAAGGAGACTTGGACAAATTGGAACACTGGGCCAAAAGAAATCTCATGAGGTTCAACAAGGACAAGTGCAAAGTCCTGCACTTAGGATGGAAAAATCCCATGCACTGCTACAGGCTGGGGACCGATCGGCTAAGTAGCAGCACTGTAGAAAAGGGCCTGGGGGTTATGGTGGACGGGAAGCTGGATATGAGCCAACAGTGTGCCCTTGTTGCCAAAAAGGCCAATGGCATATTGGGTTGCATCAGTAGGAGTGTTGCCAGCAGATCGAGGGATGTGATTATTCCCCTCTATTTGGCACTGGTGAGGCCACATCTGGAATACTGTGTCCAGTTTTGGGTTCCCCACTACAGAAAGGATGTGGACAAATTAGAAAGAGTCCAGCAGAGGGCAACAAAAATGATTAGGGAGCTGGGGTACATGACTTACGAGGAGAGACTGAAGGAACTAGGCTTATTTAGTCTGCAGAAAAGAAGACTGGGGGGGGGGGGGG
>ML685840.1:4782643-4823528 GCA_007922175.1 Pelusios castaneus | reverse complement strand
GATTTGATAGCAACCTTCAACTACTTGAAGGGGTGCTCCAAAGAGGAGGGAGCTAGGCTGTTCTCGGTAATAACAGAGGACAGAACAAGAAGCAATGGTTTCAAGTTCCAGCTGGGGAGGTCAAGGTTGGATATTAGGAAAAGTGTTCTCACTAGGAGGGTGGTGAAGCATTGGAATGGGTTGCCTAGGAGGTGGTCGAATCTCCATCTTTGGAGATGTTTAAGATCTGGTTAGACAAAACCCTGGCTGGGGTGATTTAGTGGGAGTGGTCCTGCTTTTAGCAGGGGGTTGGACTAGATGACCTCATGAGTTCCTTTCCAACCCTATGATACTTCTTCCTTGGTTGCAGGAATCTTTAGTAGAAATCCATGCTGGCTTCTCTTTCTCTTCTGTAACCAGCACAAACTCTGCTGTAAAATGCTCCAGAGTAGGGAGAAAACATCTTGCTGTCCACTCCTGACTCAGCTTCTCACAGTCACACTTTTTTGGGTGGAAAAGTCATTTTTCATATACAATTTTCACTCTATTCTTTATAAATGGGAGGAAGTCCAAAACAAAGAGAGTTGAGGAGAGAATCTTTATGGTTTGATATTCTCCCTGCTGATAACCATTTTTTAAACATTTTTATTTACTGTGGGCCTGACTTTCAGGAAGTATATGATCAACTGGTGAGTAAAAAATTCTGCATGTGTGAACTTCTACTGCACTGGCCCCTCTCCCCTCAAGTTATTATATACACGGTCTACAGATATATCTACAAGTTCTTGACTGCTGAAGCAAAGCTAGATTTAGATGCACCGAGACAGTATTTTGATAAATAAAACTTATTTTTCAATTAAACATAATAAATATGTCAGTCATATTATACTTACAAATTAATATGGTTCTTTTGTGGCATGTTTGATTATATTACAGGTACAAAACATGGTCATAATTTCTGTCAAACTGGCTTCAGGTCAGGACAATTGACGAGAATATACACAGACTGCCTGTAGCACAAGAGCAACCAAACAACATGGAAAAGAAAATGGCAAGTTCTGTTTCTTAGTCTGCAAGGAGTACACAGGAGGACGGAGTATCATCGTTCTCATTGAGTACATGGGGTAAACAAAAAACCCAGTTCTCTTCATTAAATTTACAGAGGGATCAGAAAGAAGAGCAAGGATGACTCTTTAGAAGTAGTTTTGGTGTGCCTAATATGACTGAATCTTGATGAATAAACCATAGACAATCTGATTCATTAAATGAACATTGCCAGTGTGTAAACACACACTGCGGGCTATTGATTTAACTGTGAAAAATATATTCCATCTATCCTAGAATATTATGGATTGGCAGAAAGCCTTTTACATGGCTCCAAGCAAACTAGCACATTTTTCTGTGTTGTAATTTTAACTCTCATTAAGGAGTGTTTATTTAATTACACTTGCAGACAGAGTACTAACTGAGTGCAAATTCTTTTAAGCTATAATAAAAGCTTTATTCTATCTTTGAGATAGAAGTTTCAGCCTTGCTAAGCAAACAAAGTGGCCAGATCTCCTAAGAAAGGAGACAGTCTGGCAGGATTTGGGCCTTCATGTTTTGTTGTTGAGAGACTAAAATTGGAAACAATTTCTCTGAATTTGACTAGGCCCTGAGTTCTACCAGAACATTCAGTGAACTTGAGGACTGAGGATATCAGAGACTAAAATTAAAATATCAGGGTGTCTCATCTTGGAGGTTGCAGAAATATCCTGCTTGAAATTGCATTTTAGATAATCATCTACGCTCATCATAGAACAAAGTCACTGTTATTCCAGGTCCACCTAAATTAAGTATGCAGTTCAGAAGACCAGCTCTAATGAAGTCTTACAAACAGAGCAGAAGGGAACAAGCCAGAGAGAGAAGAGATTCCATTAAGTTCAGGTATTACCATTCTAGAGACCAATTTATAAAAGTTATGCCTCACTGACTTCCTGCTTTCTCTCTTAGGCTATGTCTATACTGATGATGGCATATTCGCTGCCATCAGTGAGCTCTCCATGTTCTATTGAGCGGTCTGTTAAGATGCACTCAATCGAACACGGAACTGCAGATGTAACTCCAGCTCCGTAACGAGTAGCACTACGCCAACCAGATGCCATTTCCAGTCAGCTTAGTGCAATGTGTAAGGGGTAGTTAGGAAGTCGGCGGGAGACACGCAAGGTACCTTATGTATCTCCCATCGACTGCTGCCGAAAAGCGCGGCAAATATAGACTAGGGCTTAGGGAAATGATGTATTTCAGGGGGGTGCTCCGCTACTTCTAGGGTTTATATCTCCTTTCCAGTGACTGGTGTATATTATGATACTATAGAAAAGTGCATCTTGTTTCTAACTTTTTTGCTTTCCAGTTTAATCTCAGCTCTAGCAAAGTTGCTCTATGTTATTCATTTCTCTCTTCAATTAATTGATTAATTGATAATATTTAAGATCATTACTTATATCTTCATTAATTAATAAATTAATTCATTTATATCTTCAAGTCAGCGCCCTGCCATGGGTACTCACATGGTCCCATAATATGCTAACTTTTTAAAACGTACTTATAACAACGCTTTCTCAGCTCTCGGTCCCAAGTGCCACTTCTCTACTTATGCTACAGTGGTGACATCTTCATCATTAGGGCACACAGAAAGAAGACCCTTGAGAAATTCCATCAAGATTTCAACAATTTCCACCCCATCATCACCTCAGCCTAGACCATTCCACAGAGGAGATCCACTTCCTGGACACTAAATTGCAACTAAGTGATGAACACATAAACATCACCCTATACCAGAAACCTACTGGCCACTACACTTACCTACATCCCTCCAGCTTTCATCCAGGACGCACCACACAATCCATTGTCTACAGCCAAGCCCTAAGATACAACCACAACTGATCCAATCTCTCAGACAGAAACAAACATTTTTAGGATTTTTATGAAGTACCCTTAAAACTACAATACCCACCTATGGTTCCCAGAAGTCAACTACTGCAGGACAGGACCAACAAAGAAAACAACAGAACACCACTGGTCATCAGCTACTGCCCCCAAGTCAAACCTCTGCAGCACATCATCAAGGATCTACAGCCTATGCTGCAAGACGACCTCTCTTTCTCTCAAGCCTTGGGAGGTAGGGCTCTCCTTGATTACAGACAACCTCCCAGCCTTAAGCAAATACTCACCAGCAACTACAAACTGTACAACAGAAACACTAAGGCAGACACCTAGCCCTGAAACAGACCACGCTGCCAACTTTGCCCTCTATCTACACTGAAGACACCATCACAGGACCAAATCAAGCCACCTACTCCATCAAGGGCTCATTCATCTACTCATCCACCAATGTAATATATGCCATCATGTGCCAACAATCCCCTCTGCCTTATACATTGACCATACCGGATTGTCTCTGTGCAGAAGAATAAATGGACACTAATCAGATATCAAGAATGGTAACATACAAAAGCCAATAGGGAAACACTTCAACCTCCCTGCACATTCTGTGAAAGACATGACAGTTACAGTGCTTCAACAGAAGCACTTTATATCAAGAGTCCAAAGGGAAACTGCAGAGTTAGAATTCATATGCGAATTTGACACTATTGAATTAGGTCTGAATAGAGATTTGGCCTGGCGCTCTCATTATAAAAGGTGATTTTCCCCTCTTTTAACCTTCGCAACTTCTTGTCTGTTGTTTCACACTGTTTGAATTAAAATAACTTACTTTGTTTGCTGAAGAAGTCTGAACTGACCTTGTGACTTACCCTTCTCTGCATTTATATTCACCTACATAATGTAGTTTCAATTTCATGTGTCTGAAGTGGGATTTTACCCACAAAAGCTCAGGCAATAAATAAATGTATTATAGTCTTTAGCCACAGAACTCCTTGTTTGTTCTCTTTAATTCAGATACTGATGCAAACACAATCCAGATATGAATACACACATCAACTTGCCAAAAATGCATTAATGCACAGGGAATAAAGATTTTATTAGGCCACCTACCCTACAGACCTTACAGATGTAAAGGCAAGATGTATTGGGAAATCCAGAGGTTGAGGTGGCTTTGTGGGGTTTGTTTGTTTGTTTTTAAATATAAACTGATTATGTGTGGATCTCACAGAAAGAGTGAATTTTTAAGTGCAACTTGAATGAATTCAGGATAAATGAATGTATGCAAAAGTTTTGATTAGTGGTTGATAAGTGATGCTAGTAATTGGTTAGAAACAGCCTTACTATAAGGTCCCAGGATGATGAATAAAATGACAGTATATTTGATGTTTCTGAACACTGCCCCATTCTGGTGCCCACAATGAAGAAGGATGTTGATAAATTGGAAAGGTTTTCAGAGAAGAGCCACAAGACTGATTAAAGGATTAGAAAACAGGCCTTATAGTGATAAACTGAAAAAGCTCGATCTACTAGCTTAACAAAGATGATTAGGGGGTGACCTGATTGCAGTCAGTATGTTACAGAAAGACATAAGGATGCACCTCAACATCAAATTGCAAAACCAAGTACTTATCTGGTTTGCTTTTATTTTCTTCTTCCATTCCTAACATTGTGATTTTTTTCATGCAGTCAATCCACTATTGGGAACAAATATTTAATAATAGACTCTTCAATCTAGCAGAGAAAGATACAACATCATCCAATGGCTGGATACAGTTCAGACTGGAAATAAAGATTTTTTTTAATTGTGAGAGTAATTAACCACTTGAACAATTAATGGAGGGCTGTGATGGATTTGCCATCACTAACCATTTTTAAATCAAGGTTGGATATTTTTTCTAAGAGCTCTGTTCTGTGAATTATTTTTGGGAAATTCTATGGCCTGTGTTATACAGGAGGTCAAATTAGATGATCATAATGGTTCCTTCTGGCCTCAGAATCTATGAATGTCCCTAAAACATTTATTCCTATTTCTGAAAAGACAGAAAACTATAAATCTTATTAAACATGAAATAAAATGGTCTACATTTCAGCAAGAAGTAGAAGTTACCACTCATGCAAATAAAAATGTGTTCATTGGATATGATAATTTAAAAGTAGCCAAAGATGGAACAGAATATTTAGAGATTATTTGGGATTAATAAAAGTGTCACATATATTGGCTGATTTGTTGTCTAATTTTAAAATGTACCCACCAGAGCTGCCTCTGGTTATATATTTCATTTTAAAAGAGTATCGCAAATATTACATAGACTAATCCCACAATAAACAAAAGACCAAGTTCTTAATAAAGAAAAGCTCTGACTGACTTCAAGCATATAAATACACTGGTTCTACACAGGAAAAAGCCTGAGCAAACAGATTTGATTTGTGCTATGCCCTTAACATTAACAAGCTCTGGGCTTGATTTTTCTCTAATGGGATTGTAAATTAAGAGTAACATCACTGGAGACAGTGTAAAATTGATGTCACTGAAAGATGATCTCTTTACCCATAAGTATACCTTAAGTTTGCCTTAAATTTTTACACTTGGCTGTTAAAAATATACTCATCAGCATTCTGTCATCTCAACACTTAAAATACATTATCTGATATTAGCTTCTTGGATTGAGGCTCTCACATGTCTGTATTATTACACAGGTTTTAACACAGCAAAAAGGATGCATCTCAAGGGCAAATTGCAAAACAAAGTACATATAAGGTATGTTTTTAGTTCCTTTCACTCCCAATTTTGCCCATTTTTACAAGCAGTGAGTCCATTATACAGAGAACAGCATTTCAATCCCTGCATGCCAGAGCCACCCCCCCTCCAGAGATTGCTTTCTTCCATTAGGCCTTCTAACAAAAAATGTTTTATATGGCCCTTTGCAAAGGCCCCAGCATCCTGCAGGAAAGAAAGTCCACAGCAGCAGTGTTAATGGCTGTCAAAAGCACCACAATGAGGTAAGTCCTGCCCTACTCTTACAGAGACAGGATTTAGGGGACAAATAGTCCTACCTTTTCCACTCATTCCTTATATTCAGTGATGTGGTCCCAAACTGCAAAAAAGCTCTGGGATGAGACGCAACCTAACACAAAAGTAAAGCTTATTCATGAAGGAGACTGAGCCTTCTTGAGGGCTAGTCTAAGACAATGGAACAAATATCCATGAGTCCCCATTTTCACCCACCACATTTTGTTCCAAATACAATGTGCACATCTTTAGCTTTGCCTTCAGTGATGGAAATACATCACAATAGTGTGTACATATAGTTTATAAAACAAAATTAACACCATGCTGCACATGCAGTTTTCCTCCTGGGGAGAGAATTAAGGGAAAGAATGAATTGCATATGACCAGTATTATTCTCATCACTTAAGGCACCTAGTGGAGGGTGCTCAGGTGCTATGGTGCGGGAGATATAAGAATATGGATGGAACAGAATAGGATACACAGTAGGCAGACAAGAGGGGGAGACAAACCAAGGGAGCTGTGATAAAATATATAACTTTGGGATTTTTAAAAGAACTAATAATGCTAGTTAGATGCATGCCTGGGGCAGTCTGTATAGAAGGGTGCCAAAACAAAACACTATAGAAGTAAGAGGCAGAGAGTAGAGAGTCACTTGTCAGAGGAACGGAGTGGGAGTAACTAATAAGGGAGCACAGGTGGCTACAATTTGAAAGAGAATTAATATAAAAATAAGAACCAGTGTCTCAGCCTGTTTAAACTGTTGTAGTTCTTTAATACTCTATGGAGCTACACCAATTTAAACTAGAGGATCTAGCCTCAATTGTTCAAATGATTTGGAATCATTACATTTGCACACAGTATCCTAACTATGATCTTATCACAGTTATCCTCGCCCTCTCTCCACTTCCCTCTTAGTGCACTTTATGTCTTTGACTTCAGTCCTGATCCTGATGTAATTAGACCCACTGAAGTCAATGGGACTACTCACATGCTTAAAAGTGAAGTACGTGTGTAAACATCTGCAGAATGGGGACCTGTTCTTGTAGGCAGGGACCTAGATTACCTGGGAGTGTTTTTATAGAACTTGAGGGGTCCTTGGGGTACTACCATAATAGAGGTAATATGAAAATGATCAAGTTACACATTATTTTTAAAAATACTTGTAAAGTGATGCCTTCCTCTGGATCTTCCAGAGCATTTTACCTTTATATCTACCTAGATCATGGCTCGCTGGCTGTAGCAGGGACTTCCTTGATGTGTGTGTCCTGCGCAGCACGCTGTCTAACAAATAATAATAAATAATAGATAATGATAGTAATATTTCAAGAGGACTGTGTTCTGCAAAACTAAAGGAGCCATCACAAGAAAACATAGTATCAGTGGAGTATGGTCTTTGAATACAGGCTTTGAATGCTTCCAGGGATAAAGCCTGGGGAATACTGAACAAGAGGGCCCCTGCAGAGTCATTCAAGCACATCTACTCTGCAACTGAAAATGACATTATGTGGAATCAGTTTGGGGAAAATAAATGAAGTTTTGGGGAAAATATGCAATAAATTACCAAGCATGTAATGCCGAGCTGCTTAAAAATGAAGATGCAGCAGGATGGTAAATGTTTATACGTAACTGCAAGATCATATACAACACTGCCACTTTCTAGGAATCTCCAGTTTCCACTGTACATTAGTTGCAAGCTCTCCCCTCCTTATGGAATTAATCATATAAAACTATATAAATTCTACAACCTAAAGTAAACAGCAGTATGTGATATCACTGTTTTATTTACATAAATGCCACTTTGTTCATCTCCACGTAACTGGAGAAAGTATGCAGGAATTTGGCATTTGAATGGGACAGCTTCACTCTTTCATTTTAAATCATGTTAAAGGGTAGATATAACAAAAAGTGATTCAGGGCCCCAAAAGGCATTCTGTATAAAAGACTGAAATACAAATGTGGGAGACCAACAGAAAATAATTGTACCTTGATTATTATTTTGTATTTTATTAAAAGCCTACAGAACTTTACATACGAAGTTAAAAGGGACAAATGTATATTCTTGACAATGTTTTCAGAGCTAAGCGGATTATTCAGTTCTGATTATAGTGACAATCCCTGAGCATATCTATATTGCAGTTAAACACCCACAGCTGGCCCCTACCAAGTGACTCAGGTTTGCGAGCTGCAGGGCTATAAAACTATGGGGTAGGTATTTGGGCTCAGACTGGAGCCCAAGCTCTGCAATCCTCCCTGCTTGTGTGGTCCCAGAGGGTGCGTCCACACTGGCAACTTTAAGTCGACCTAAACTAAGCTGCGTCCACACTGGGCTTTTATTAAGTCAACTTAATAACACCACCTCTGAAGGTTGACTTAAGCCTTAAATCAACTTAAAGCCAGTGTGGATGGGGAATAGCGCTAAGTCGACCTTATTAAGTTGACTTAAAGCCAGTGTGGATGGGGAATAGCGCTAAGTCGACCTTATTAAGTTGACTTAAAGCGAGCATGGACGGCTATGTCTACTGTTAAGTCCACTTAGCAACATCGACTTAAGTCGACAAAGTGTGGCCACTCTGTTAAGTTGACTTAACTTTACAAATGTAAACATAGCCAGAGTTAGGGCTCCAGCCTCAGCCCAAATGTTTACACTGATACTTTACAGCCCCAGAACCTAAGCTCCTCCTCCCCCCCAAGACAAAACATGACCTATTTCCCACTATTATGCTTCTAGCGTAAATTTTGAACATTCCCCTCCACACATTTGGAAAAAGCACTTCCTGTTTTGTTTTTTTAAAAACTCTTTTCTAAGTGAGTTTCATGCACATATAAGATGATGGACTACCAGAGGTAGAGACTGAGAGCCATTTTTCTATTCACAGCCCTGGCATAGCATAGACAAAAGCAGATTGCTTTGCAAATGTTCCCTAACCTTGCACTGAAGATGAAGGCTCTTCCACTTGCATGCCAATTTCAGGGAATGCTGCTGAGACAGTCAGCTAGGATGCCACCAGCAATTTACAAAATTTAGCCAAAGAGCTGACCCGCTTTCTTGCGCTAAAGTCCTGATCTTGGTCCATTAAAGTAATTGGGAGCTTTGCCATTGACTTCAGTAAACTGTCAGATCAACCCTATTTGGCCAGTTTCACGTTTAATCCATAGTAAGCATTTCTTGGTGCTTTTAATGCATAGAAGTTCTAGGTGCTGACATTGTGACATAGGTGCCTTGCCTTCATTCTCATAAGAAATCTTGTTAAATCAAAATGATCTGCCATTTTTGCAATAACTTAAGGCCAAAGTCATCTCAAATTCCCACTTCCATTGCATTACAGAAATTGTCTTGTGTTTTGTCTATAGTGTGCTGGGTAGTATGACAGGACTCTATGCATATAAAACTTAACTGGCTCTTTATTAAGAGACAAGTTCCAGAGGTTCCATGAGGTTGGAGCCCACAAAAGTGTATGCCTGAAGAAATTTGTTAGTCTTTAAGGTGCCACAGGACTCTCGGGGTTGGGTTTTTGGGGGGTTTTTTTGGTTTGGTTTTTTTTTATTAAGAGAATTATTTACAGAGGAGCTACAACTGATGCTAGCATTCAAGCCACGTGGATACAGACTAATTTTCCGACGTCTCATCTGAAGTGTGCCTGCTGCAAAAATGCAGGTTTGCTAACTCTAGGGTTGCTTCCCTGGGTATAGCACTATAGTGATAAGTGCTTTTAGGAATGCAACAGGATAAGAACATTTTTGACATTAGTTTGAACAGAGTCAGTTTCAAGAGAAGAAACAGTATTGTGTTTCATTAATTGCCATTATTTAGTAAGTGGCAGGCACAATTCTCCCTAACAAGTTAATGAGAAAGAGAAAAATTTTGGCTGTTGTTATAGTCTGCAAACACCCGTCACTGATGGATACTTTCCATGACCAAGTCAAAGGATGTATCATACACAATAAATTTTTGATGAGTGATTTCCATGATTCTTACTAGCCTTTCACTTTCCAACTGTCTGCTACATAAGACAATGTTACCAGGATACTTTTCTATAAGAATTTATCTTCATCTCTGTGTGTGTCACTATCGCTCTGCACATCAACACTGCACCTGGAATACTCAGCAGTATGGTTGGGGGAAATCAGGAAGCCTAATGATAGCTTGAAAGTTGTGATGAAATGTCGTATTATTGGGTATACGGAGGGGCATGAAAAAACATTAAACGCTTCATAAAAAGCCTAGATGCAACTATTTTAATTGCTTTAATTTCAAGCAATCCATTCAACTTTTTCAGAACAAATTCTGGTTTGGAATGAGACTTACCCCCAAAAAGTGCAAGTCTGAGGATTTCTCTCTCTGTGCAGTGAAAAGTGGATATAAGTAAACCTAAATGTGGCTATGACCACAAACCACAGTTGAACAGAACCCTAACCACACAGTTTCAAAAAAACAGAATATCCTAACATGGTAGCTAAAGGAAGACCTCAGTAAACAACAGAAGCAACTTATGCTCCTTCTTTGCTGCAATCATTCAGTGAAGTGCATCATTTTCTCACCATATCCTGCTCCTATTGAAGTCAATTATATAAACTTGTTCATAACTTTGCTCGATTATTGTTTATTTCCTTGAAATATAGCCAGCACATTAGTTTTCATTCTATAAAAAGAAATAGGTGGCAGTAACAAGTTACTTTCTAGACAAAGGTAGACAAGGAAGCATAAGACAACAGACAAAATTTCAGCTTCACAGATTAAGGCCAGAAGGAACCATTATGACCACCTAATCTGCATAACACAGGACATGGAATTTCTCCTAGTTATTCCTGAATCAAGCCCATAATTTCTGGTTGAGCTACAGACTGTATTTCAGAAAGCCATCCAATCTTACTTTAAAAATGTCAAGTGACAGAATCCACTGAATGCCTAGGTAAATTGTCCCAATGTTTAAATTACCTTCACTGTTAAAATTGTGCCTTATTTCTAGCCTGAATTTGTCTAGCTTCAACTTCCAGCCATTAGATCTTGCTATCGCTTTTTTGTCTGCTATATTAAAGAAGAGCTCTCTAGTATGAGAAATCTTTTCCCAATATAGGTACTTTTTGACCTTCTATTGGAGAAGCTCAATCTTTTTATCTTCTTTATTTCTCTCAGCTAAGTGGGTTTTCCAGATCTCAGATCATTCTTGTAACTCTCTTCTAAACCTTTTCCAGTTTATCAATATCCTTTCTGAAGTATGAACCCCAGATTGGGCACAGTACTGGTGTAATTAGTACCAATTACAGAGGAAATATCAGATGCCTACTTTTATTCAGTATTACCCAGATTATACACCCAAGGATTGCATTAGCTCTGTTAGCCATCTCATTTCAATTGGAGCTCATAGAATCATAGAAGATTAGGGTTGGAAGGGACCTCCTGAGGTCCTCTAGTCCAACCCCCTTCATGTTCTGATGATTATACACCAGGACTCCTAAAGTCCTTTCCAGAGTTGCTGCTTTCCAAAATACACTCCTGCTTATCCACCAATGTGATTTATGCCATCATGTGCCGGAAATGCCCCTCTGCCTTATATATTGGACAAACAGGACAGTCTCTGCGCCAAAGAATAAATGGACACAAATCTGACATCAGAAATTGCAACACTACAAAACCAATAGGGGAACACTTCAATCTCCCTGCTCACTCCCTTGACGACTTGTTAATAGCTGTGTTGAAACAGATGAACAACAAATCACAGCTTCAAAGAGCGACTGCAGAACTCGAACTTATATGCAAATTTGACTCAGTTGTCTTGGGGTTAAACAGGGACTATGGATTTTTCTCGCATTACAACAAGTGATTTGACCTCCCCCTCCTCTATGTGCTGTTCCCCAGTGTTTTGAATCCTAACACCTATTTTGATTTGCTGTTACAGCCTGACCTGATGCTATGTCATACACTCCCCTGCATTTAATTTCCTCCCACTCTGTAACTTTCCTATCTTCAAAGCGTCTGACGAAGTGGGATTTTCTCCCGCGATAAATAAATCTGTTAGTCTTTAAAAGTGCCACAGGACTCTGTTGACATTCTGTAAGAGTTAGAGTGACTATCTTCCTCATCCCTAGGAGTGACACCCGCATTTGGCTAAATTAAAAAGCATGTTATTCAAATGATCCTGGCCACTATGGACGTAGAGGCTCTTTACACCAACATCCCACATAAAGATGGATTACAAGCCATTAGAAGAACTATCCAAGATGATGTCACAGCTAAACTTGTTGCTGAACTTTGTGACTTTGTACTCACCCACAACCAATTCAGATTTGAAGATAATTTATACCTTCAAGTCAGAGGCACTGCTATGGGTACCCGCATGGCCCCACAATATGCCAACATCTTTATGGCCGACTTAGAACACCACTTCCTCATGTCTCATCCCAAAGCACCTCTACTTTACTTACGCTATGTTGATGATACCTTCATCATTTGGACCCACGGTAAGGATGCCTTTGAAGATTCAGGAACATATCCCTGCAATAGAACACGCTGCCAACTTTGCCCTCATATCTACACAGAATACACCATCACAGGACCAAATCAAGCCAGCTACTCCATCAAGGGCTCATTCACCTGCTCATCCACCAATGTGATTTATACCATCATGTGCCAGAAATGCCCCTCTGTCTTATATATTGGACAAACAGGACAGTCTCTGCGCAAAAGAATAAATGGACACAAATCTGACATCAGAAACTGCAACACTAAAAAACCAATAGGGGAACACTTCAATCTCTCTGCTCACTCCATTGATGACTTGCTAATAGCTGTGCTGAAACAGATGAATAATAAATCACAGCTTCAAAGAGAAACTGCAGAACTCGAATTTATATGCAAATTCGACTCAGTTGCCTTGGGGTTAAACAGGGACTATGGATTTTTGCCTCATTACAAAAGGTGATTTGACCTCACCTTCCTCTATGTGCTGTTCCCCGGTGTTTGAATCCTAACATCTATTTTGATTTGCTGTTACAGCCTGACCTGATCCTATGTCATACACTCCCTTGCATTTAATTTCCTCCCATTCTGTAAGTTTCCCATCTTCAAAGCGTTGATGAAGTGGGATCTTCTCCCACGAAAGCTCATGTGATAAATAAATCTGTTAGTCTTTAAAAGTGCCACAGGACTCTGTTGTTTTTATTCAAATGATTTCCTTTTTAAGGATGTTTTACTAGTAGCAGCACGCGACCTCCAGCATGTATCCTCCAGATACTGAAATCCCCCAAAATAATGATTTTTTTCTTTTGTCACATGAAAATACTACCTCTGATTTGAAATAAACACCTTTCGCTCAAATGGTTTGGCAAATTTTCTTCACACAATGCAGAAATATTCTCCTTCACCTCCAGGGTCAATGTGACAATTTTCAGGCCTAGCTGTTTTTCCAAAAATTACAGAGGACCCAAATTAAGGCTTTATTGCAGCCTTAGGTATGGAGAGACTACTGAGTATTTATAATAAAGATCTGTCATGCTGAACAGAGAACAAATGAGAAAACAAAGACAGAGCTTTAATTTTTTAATGCATAATCCAATGCAATATAAGAGTTCAGTTTAAATGTAGTAATTTGCACAGATATATTCCTTACTGCAATAGTGTAAATAACATTATAAAATAAGAAAAATGGCAACTGTTCCATGAGAACCATGAAAAAAAAATGCCTGTTAGCAGGTGACACACTGTACCTGTGAATCATTATTTCTGCACATTCTGTCTTCACTGTTATTCTCCAGAAACTATGTTGTCACAAATATTGCTCTATGGTCTTACAAATATCATTTTTGTTCTAGCTTGCTTAGTTTGCAAATGTATATTTTGTTTTGTATTCATGACTAATATGCATAGATAGAGATGGGATGTGAGAGAATTCTGTGAATTTATATTTAGAACTTCCTCCATTCTAGCAGATGAATATGAGCTAGATGTGTGTCCGATTTTAGCTAATATACTCTCTGGCTTCTTGGCCTTAATTTTCCTTTTTTTTTTTTTTTTTTTGGTAATAGCTATGATATACTGGTATATTTACAAGTGCCTTTAGGTTAAATCACTACAGAGACTTTATTAATATATAGAGTGCAGTGCTGCTACAACTTATTCCTCTGTAGCAGCTTTCCATAGACCTAGAGGGCTTAAACTTGGCACAGAATTTGATTTTGCAATGTGTCCAGACCCACTGGAACATGTCTGTGGCCTCTGAGTTATATCTGAGGGTGATTTCTATGTACACAGTGACATTCTGGCATGCAATATCATAGCTACCCAAAAAGTGAAGAAAGTAAAATACAAAAAGTCATATCAAGAAAATAACGTGTACTCAGTATAATGTGACTAGCTAACAAACTATGTTTTCTTGATCAAAAAGGCAAAGCTAAATAAAGTGGTTCCAAGTCTCTGCGCTCATTATGCTGGGAATATTTAGCAGAGCTTTGAAAACACAGCTGCAATGCCTTCATCAAACGAAGTGGGTTGCAGTCCACGAAAGGTTATGCCCAAAGAAATTTGTTAGTCTTTAAAGTACCACAGGACTTTCGTTGTTATGGCTGCAATGATTATTTTGGCTTACATATGCATTCACAAGCTAGCTGCAGTAGGTCTGAACAATACCAAATACTTTATTTGTGTGTGTTCCCAGCCTTGCAAGAATATATAATCCTTAAATATACAGAATTGTATAAGGATTAAGAAGCGTGTAATTTTAAATCACATGAGCATCTGGGCCTGTAAAAACGTGTGCTTGTCACAGCAAACTTCCATAGACTCTGCGCTAAGGGAACCCTCCACACCAGCCCCCATGCAATCCTGTATAAGCATGACTAGTGAGATATGACTGCATTTGTCAGTCACAGCAAAAATAAGATTATTGCTTTCCATAATGATGAAGGTCAGCAATAATCCCTTAAAACAGAAGATAAAACAGACCTGAGCCTTCAAATACCTATAAAAGAATCCGACCAACTTCAGCCATACTACTCCCTGAGAAGCAAAGAGGGACTTCAAACCTGGAAGCAGTAAGAAAAACAAAAAGGGTAACTGAATTGGTTCAATACAGGTGCTGCGAGAGTCGACGTATCTGAGATGATAAACTAAGAGCGTGTTGATCACAATTGCACATAAACTGCAACCCCTGAAATAATAGAGGCAGTGAAGTATCTACCCAAGTATCTAGCAAAATTACAAATAAGCATTCAGTAACATTGCTTGTTTACAGTTTCTATTAACCTTGCATTAACTACAGGATGTATTGTTAAAACTTCAAATGTTTACAGCCACAAGATTACGGACACTACCAACAAGGGACCAGGAAGTGTACCAGCTTGGAAGTCCTGGAAGCCCACCTTGCTTGGGATACCAAGACAATATGTCACCTCCTGATATACAAGAAAAACCGCCACCCAAGGCATTATTCAGAACTGTGCTTGGATAAATGAGAAAATTATAACTCCTCTATGATGGGCTGTGATGTCATGGACATAAGAATTTAAAGGATACATTTTCAGCTTGTGGGAAAGCAGACATGTTACTTCGATTACTGTGTCTAATTCCCCCTTGTACTTGGAGCTGGAAATTAAAACTTCCATGTGTTTCCTTTTCTCACTGGATTGGTTTCCTCTGCTGTTAGCTTCATAGTAAAAGGCAGTTTCAGAACAGTGTTCTGTTTTATTTCAGTGTTGTGAAATCACTGACTCCAATCCTGCCAATGCCAGTATCCAGAGATTTTAATAACTAAAGACAAAAATCCTTTGACCTATCAGGTAGCTACATAGGTTGAACTTTACTTTGAGAAGAATGGAAAAGTTACAGTTCTATATCTCAGTGATGAACACTTCTCTAATGGACTTCAGAGATTTGGGGGGGGGGGGGAGGCAGCAAGGGAAAACAAAAAGATAGCCTTGTGCTTATATCAACTTTTTTTTTTTCCCTCAGTCCCAACTATTTATCATACAGGATTTGAGAGGGGAACGGCAAGAATTTGGTCATATCTATCTACTTAGCCATAGTTTCTCTTCTTGCACAGCTTATATAGATGATTGCTTACTCTTGGGCTTCACAGTTACAAGTTTTAACAACTGAGACAAATTTCTTGAATTAGCAGATCCATGAAGCAGGGACAACATAGCAGGTACCCCTGTGTTTTAATGGAAAGCCCTATCTAAACCAGAGAAAATGAAAATCTGATTCCTTAAACCAAAATAAAAAAAAATTAAACATAATAAATGTGTGGGGAGTGGTGGACTATAAAGGGGAAAACATTCATTTATTTAAAGTTCAAGTGCTTTACTTGATCAATAAAAGTCTGATCTTGCAAATACTTCCACAAGGAAGGGGGACTTCTCACACACGAGCAAAATTATTCATGTACACATGGTCAGGAATGGGCCTAAGCGATTATACTGAGCCGTGTGAGAACAAAAATTCTCGATGTTCTTAACAGTGTTTGCTTTAGTGCGCGGATCAGATTGTTGCAGCTGAAGGGAGATTGTGGAGGCTAGCAGCCCTAAGATTAGTCACACTGGTTGTATGTTGGCTTGGGCAATTCCATCTGTCAGTTCTATTCTTTTCAGCAGGCATCTCACTGAAATGCACAAGACTCTCACTCTTCAAACAGCTCCTCTGGCAGGATTACTGTACATTTCAATGTCCTGTTCCCTCAAAAGAACAGGCAGGCAGAAAACGTCTTTGCATATGATTGTGATCGAAAAGAAACCCAAACACTGGATTTGTTGCTGTTTTTTGTTCCATCCAGTACGACATGCCATTTTATCCATGTCACAGCTCTTGTTGCAGGAAGGTTAGGGCGGGGGCACGCACGCACGCACGCACGCACGCGCACACACACACACACACACAGATTGAGATTTAACATAAAATAAAACACAACTTTGAATTTCATAATTTTGAGTGGTCCCATTAAGGCATCTTGTTGTCACTTCCTTTTAACTCTTCATTTTCAGAAGCTTAAATATTTTCCTAAGTTAAAACTGTTCATTTTAGCAAACAAAAAGCTCAGCTCAAAAGAAAAATCTAGAGAACACTGAAAAATAATTTCTGCAGCGCTCAAACTGCAGGTGGAGAGAGAGAGACACAGGCAGCTGCGTTTCTCTAAAACCTAACATAGCATTTGTCTTTCAATAACAAAGCCATTCCTGCTGTGGGTTTCATTCTGGATATAAGAAGAAAGCTTCCCATGCATCAAGTGAAAATTGTATTCTCTAGTTCTCCTTTAAATGATTCCTCTCCTGTTTTTCAGATTACACAGAATAAAACAACCTTGCAAATTCCGGGCTCAGCATTACAAATCTACATACGTAATTGGAATCAGAATCAAGCAGTACCAACCTTTAGAGGTTGGCCAAGGTGGCCTCTTTCTCCAAATGCACTGGATTCAAATGCTGCCAGAATTACAGCACAGGGTTTGTGTTTCTAGACCTCCCAATTAACACTTGGATTCAGTCACCCAAAACAAAATAGCAGCAACTTTCTTTTGCAATAGCTTTCCTTCCAGAGGGTCAGCTTCCCTCCCCACTCTGCATACCAGTATGTTCTTCAGAGAGAGATGCCTTCAGGTCTTCCTATCTGCTGCCCATCATGGGCTTTTTGGTTGCAGTGGCTGAACCACCAGCATCTGTTTGGGAAGGAAGGGGGTTGCAAAGTGAAGGCACTGCCTCATTCATCTGTAGTTAGTCTACTTGGTGAGGGTGTTAGACAGGCCTCACAGCACAGCATGGAAGAGGCCTCACAGCGCAGCCTACAGCAGCTCTGCAAAAGGCTCAGGTTGGGCCGCAGAGCACCAAGTTTGCTATGTACTGAGAGTGAAATCCTGGCCCATCTGGAGCTCTACAGTTTTCCTACTGATTTCAACGAGGGCAGGGTTACATCCTCGGTGTCTGTTCTCAGTGAGGTTGCTGCTCATTACGGTCTTTTCCTCCCTTGCAGAGTGCACATGGGATGGGATGATGAGGACCAAAAGAACACAGGATTCACTCCTGTCACTGCTGACAGGGTTTGTTCCCCAGCAAATGTATCATCAAAACCCGCCAGTGACATTTCCAACAAATGTTTCATTTATTCTTTTCACTATATCTAAGGTTTAATTTAAGCCAACACTTGAAATCATCTGGACACAGCAAGAGAGAGCACTGAGCCCTGCGGTCTATCATTTGTAGTATGCCATATGCAATTCAGACCGGCACACCAGAAGCTAGCAATTGTCTTAACAGGTCATAGAAGTATTTCCCAGGGGATTTTTGTCTCCTGTGAAGTTATGGCAATGGACTGTACACATTGAAATTACTAAATTGTTGCACAAATCAAGCTAAGTAATTTGTTCCTTAATTAACTCTTCCCATAAAAAGGATTTAGACTGGCCCATTATGAACAGTTTAATGACTAGTCAAAGAATTTCTTGAACAGCAGTAAGGTGTTAAAGCTGCCCTGAAAGAAAAGCTAGCAATTCAATAGTGAGTTAATATGGTAACTGCCAAATAGCATGCTCCAGTAGCTAACAGAGATGAATAATCAGCAGAACAAGGACTCCTGCCTGAAAAATGGAAATCTACTGTTCTCTGCTAAACACTGGATTGATCGGTATCATTTCCCAATATTTTTACCATCCTCAGAACCCACAGAAAGAAAATAATCCCATCAATCACTTGCCACCCAACCCCCTTCCTGTATTTGTGAAGTTAACTCAAAAAAGGTCGCCAAGTCAGCTGAGAAAACTAAAGAGGAAGAAAAGCGAATGGCACAAAAGATCATTTCATTTACTTGACTGGGCACCTTAATAAATTTCACTTAGTTTGCAAAAAATGTAGTGAGCACCAGAGCCTTATTTGTCTTATGCCTTCAGCTTCCTCAGCTTTAATGCTATGTCAAAACGGCACATGGCCCACCTGGAATGTCTAACTGTAATTATAAAAAGCTGCCTCCCTTTCCTTCCCACCACAAACTAATTGGTTAATTATTTTGTTCTTTCACTTGAGTGTCAATCCTCTCAAATCCCGTTAACCCTTCCAGGGCTGACTGCTGCTGCAGCTCTTCTCCAAGAGTCACCATCCTGCTGGTTAAACTATAGGAAAGGGAACCACACAGCACAGATAAACACTCTCTTAACATGAGACGTTAATAATGGGTTATTCTAGGGTTCAGGACCAGATTTCTTCAATATATTTATCATTGATAAACTGGGAAAAGAAGTGAATGATTAAATGAAAAATTACTAAAGCCCAAGGGGGATTGTGAAGAACTCTGGAAGAACTTCATTGGCAGAGGCAAATTCTCAGTATCATGCAGGATCATTATAAGTACCTTATAATGAAATCCACTCCAGACAATGATGAGGCAATGCACATTGTAGGGAACAACTGTGGCTATGCACCACATTGGTAGGTTGTGTACAAGTTTTGTCTCCTTAGAAAAAGCTCCGGGAATCATCGTGAGATAGTCAATCATCTTGTCTGTGCAGTGTACAGCAGTTTACAAAAGTGAGTAAGAAAAGATGATTTATTAAGAAGAGGTGAGAAAATGTAAAATATATCACAATCTTGTAAATAAGTGGAGTGGATGGTCCCCACTTGCACTACTGCTTTCAACTCTAAAATCAAATCTTAAGAAAAGCACATGGCAGTAACACAAGATGTTTAGAAAAGGATTAGGAAAATAACTGGAAGCAGAGAGAGAGGCTTCTATATGAGGAGAGGTTAAAAAGATAAGGACTATTTTGTTTGGAAAGGGCATACTTATTTGACTTTTCACAGCATGATCCTTTAGTCTCATGTTTTTAAATGTATAATAATTTACTTTACAATGCCATCTAGCATCCCCAAGCACTTTTGCTTTTGGCTGGGGTGAGCAGGGTACTGGAGAGGAAGCTGTCGAATAAACAAAGTTATTGGTCAGCCAGGCAGGCCTATTTTCTCCTTCGCAGGATACAACAAGCATGCACTTAAAAATTAAAAGTTTTAAAACAAAAGGAAATGTGTGTGCAGTACACAATCCCACCCGTCAAAATCACTACTACAGAACAGTACAAATGCAACTAAAATAAAATTTGAAAAATCAGTGATGTGCAATATGAATTTAGTAGGCTATCAGTAAATGTGTTTTAAGAATACACTGATCACCAGTTAAAGCCAGAAAAAATATCTCCCTATTGAGTAATATTACACCGTTAGGTGCAATATGGGGGTTTCACATTTTCTGCTGAAGCATTGGGAACTAAACAGTATAAAAGAGAGGCCCCAAATGAGATGAAACATTGGTCTACTCCAGTATGGCAAATTCTTTTCGCGAAGTTTTATAAGGATTTCTGCTTGCTTTCTACACTGACTCCTTGTATCTAAAAGCACAAAAAAGAAAAATCACAGCTTTAGACAATCTTCTTCTGCCCCACCCAACCTCAGTAGCTATGCTCAGCAAAAGGCAAATAGTGGTGTGTGAGCTCCAGAAAGCTTCCTTCCCTTCTTCAGAAGGGAAAAACACCCAGATAGAGCACAAGGCCCACCATGCCTGTGGAAAGACAACAGAGTCCTGTGGCACTTTTAAAGACTAACAGATTTATTTATCGCATGAGCTTTCGTGGGAGAAAATCCCACTTCGTCAGATGCTTTGAAGATAGGAAAGTTACAGAGTGGGAGGAAATTAAATGCAGGGGAGTGTATGACATAGCATCAGGTCAGCCTGTAACAGCAAATCAAAATAGGTGTTAGGATTCAAAACACTGGGGAACAGCACATAGAGGAGATCTGAAAGATGTAGTCTTACAACCTTTCAAAGAGTTTACAACATTTGCCTATGGCGAGTACATCTTGGGATGAATTCATTATTTGTAGGCATGGCAGTGAGCAAATTTGAGATACACAAAGGAGTAGGCAGATCAGCCATGTATCACAGATGGAGTGAACTGCCTCTTTTCCTTACCCCAGAGACAGGCCACTCATCTAGTCCTGTGTCTTGATAAATCTTTTTCTTTCCTTCTTAACGTGTTAGGAGCAGTTTTAATACAAAGTTTTAAAACTGCTAAGCTAGCAAGGTTTGGGGTTTTTTTTCTTTCAGACTAATCAGTTACCAGTTCCTAAATCATAACTTTATTTTATTTATTGCCCTTCAGTGGCTCTTGCCCATTTTCCTCAGAGGTAAACAATTTTGTGTGACGGAGACTTGGACTCCATTCACTCCAGTTGTGTAATAAATCAGGTTCTGATCACTAAAAGTACCTAGAAGTCTTGACCCCTTCAGAATTATGATGCTATCGTATGAGCAGTTTATGATGATCAGCAGCAAATAACATTAACTTTACTTTACTGAATTTCTTCCAAATTAAATGAAAATAAATTATAGTAACCATCGTGAAAAGGACTGGATTGACATCCTTGGAGACTCAAGTCCTCTATTTTTCTATACAACAGGATGAATGTGGATAAATGCCCAGGACATCTTTCAAATAAACCCAATCATCAGCCATAATTCTGTGAGCCAGACATGCAATTTGATAATCCTGGAAAATCAATAATATTCAAAAACTGATTCACTAGCATTGGATAAATTCAGGCCAGCACTGTTATTGTAATCAATACAAAGTGCAAAGAGACACAATTCCAGAATCAAAGGGGTAGCCATATTAGTCCAGTTCAACAGAACAAATAAGGAGTCCTGTAGCACTTTTAAAGACTAACAAATTTATTTATCGCATGAGTTTTTGTGGGAGAAAATCCCACTTTGTCAGATGCTTGAAGATGGGGAACAGTTCTGTAAGTTCCCCGTCTTCAAGCGTCTGACGAAGTGGGATTTTCTACCACAAAAGCTCATGCAATAAATACATTTGTTGGTCTTCAAAAGTGCCACAGGACTCATTGTTTGTTCTGAATTCTAGGATCATTATTCCTCGCCACTGCATGCTTTGAGAAAAAAGCAAACACCACCAATGACCAAAAGATGGACAGGAGAAAATGGCTGAGACTGGCTAAAAAACATGATTCTACAGCCAACAAAATGGAGCCAGCTGTCTGGCTTGTCAAAGAAATACCATGGATCATCCGTAGCTAAACTCAATTTTTGTCTTACAATCAAATAAAAATAATAAACAAAATTATGGTTATTAATGTTGCAATCAATAGTTAGAAGACATCCATTCAAATTTAATTCAACCCTCCTCTTCCTCCTATGCATGCATTATAATAAAGATTTTAGTTACACAATCACATACTATTTTCTTCACAAGACCTCGGCCTTATTCAGCACAAAGGACAGTACTTAGGAATGAATCAAGGCTATGTACTGAGTGAGGTTTTCTGTAGGCCCTGCCCTCACCCCCCGCCTCTCTATTTGCTTAGAAGTTGGAAAAAACATAAGTAGAGAATGAGACATGGACTGTAGAAACAAAAAGGAAAGCCTTGTGATTAAGGAAGAATGAATGCCTCACAGGAGAACTCGATTGTGTCCCTGCCTGTCACACATTTTCCTATATCATGCTGGAAAGGTCACTTAGACTGAAATTTTTCATAGGTGGCCACTAATTGAGGTCTTCTCCAGAGGCATCTGGGCCCAATTTTCAGAAATGTTAACCATTCTGCCAGTGTCCCACCTGGAGGCTAGGTTCTGTGTGTAACACAAAACTGAGATGTTGGGAAGCATGCTCAGTGCTAATAGAAAGTTGAGACACATTATCTGCTAGCAAGTTCATCCGCACATAATGCAAACTGCGAATAAGAATGTTCAAGAGTTTATAGCTCAGTCAAATCTACCAGGTTTTTCATGGAGACAGTGTAACAGCACCTCCCTGACCCCAGGACCATCCTCTGGGAATTTTTCAAAATCCTGAAGAAAACACTAGAACATTAGAACTTCTCTAAAAGTCAGATTTTTTTTTAAATAGGAAATGTTAGGAAACCTTAACAGAGGGGTTGCTACTGCAGAAAGATGAACAAATGGCAAAATACTTTTAAAAACCTTCATGAACTAAAGCCTATTGGATGGGGGGAAATAGAGTGCCATGCATTGTTTTGGTTTTTCCTTTGATTTTTAGCTACTGGCTAAAATTTACTCCCATCCCACCTTCCAACAGAGTCCAAGTAAGCAGGATCTGTGTGTTTGGGAAGGAGAGAGAGAGGGAGAGGGAAGGGGTGGATTGACTACAGTAGGAATGACGATAAGAAGGTTCCCCCTAATTTACCTGAAGGATGAGGAGCAATCCCACCAAGGTTCCTGGTCCAGCATCAGAGAGTGGGACCTTTGAGCATCCTCCTCTGCACAGAGCTGTGATTGCTAATCCGAGCCCAGCTCCACAAAGCCCAAGGGAAGCGGACAATGCAACAGTGTAGCCAGTATAATGATAAAAATAAAGTAGCTTAAGCTCCCACTAGACTACAGATCTGATCTTTAAAGTGGTCCCTCCCTGATGACTTTCCCGTAAGCATGCTTAAAATGAGTTCAGGTTCCCTTTCTCTTTCCCCCGCCCTCCTTATAACCCAGCATATTTTTGCTAGGAGCAGAAAAGTGTACAGTATATACCTTATAATAAGACTTGAGCTGTTACTTCACTAGTTGCAAATCTGTTGTCATCTAATCGTCCACAAATCCACACAATGGACCTACCTTGAACCATCATCTTAGAGCCACCAGGTGACAGGGTTTGTCATTCTCTTTCTCTGAGTCTCATCTTCACTTACTGTTAAATTATCATAACGGTCCTTGTATGTGGATTGGGGCTAAGGTATCAGACACAGGATACATTCATGCTGCCACTTTACACCACACCACCACTGTGAGATGATTCCTGAGATAACTGTTCAATTAAAATAAAATGCACCTAAAATAACCTAATCTCCTGTGTGCGCCATTACCTGCCTGCACATCATACATGAAGAAAGATGAAAACACACATTTTTCAACAAATGCAGATGATGATACTTCCCATAAATCAAGACCATCAGATACATTGGAAGAGACTAGAACCGGGCCCTTTAACATGTACTTGAATGCATGGAAGACTTCATTTTTAATTAGGTTTATTTTCTCTGAAGAAGAAACTATAGTAATAGTACTTAGTAACTCCTTCATATTGTAAAAATACTAGACAAACACAAACCGGCTTTTGCTCTTGAAGTCCCATATTTCTGGATAATTACACTAACCGAGCACAGGTTATGATCTAAGCATGTAAACTGTATAACTCAAAGCAACGTGAAGGTTTATGGGTTTCAAAATTCATTTTTTCATAATAAGAACATTACGCTTTAAAGCTATTGTACATCCAGCAATATCCACTTCACAATCACCGATGAAAAGCACTGTTGTGCTCCCATTGCACTTTACTGTATGCAGGACTGAAAAGCAGCTTACTCCCCAGAAGATGAAGGAAGCAGAGCCTGAAAATACAAAATCCCTCTTTTTTATAAAAACAATTAGAGAATACCCAACATTTTAAGAGTAAAATTCCCAGGTGATGAAAAGCCTGTCCCAAGTCTTAATGAATTAGCATGTCCAAGAAATATGTTTTCTAACTGAGGAGAATAAAAAAACATACAATATCTGAAGTGTCCATAATCCCACTTTGAGAACTGGAAAGAGAAGAGAAAGGTCATTTGCCAGTTAATTCCACAATAAGATCTCAGGGAGGACCTGTGACAAGTTTGTCAAACTGCTAGATCACTCCACAAACAAAGAGAGAGAGAACAGTCCCCTTCAGGCATGAGAAGCCACAGCTTTAACCTTGGCTTCTTAAATATTCTGGAGAGAATGAGATGAAGCGACATGAACCTTACACAGACGTTTGTCACCTGCAAGGAACAATATTGAGATCCAAGCCCCAGGTAACTGATATACCAGAAATCACTGGCATTTACTGGAATTCTTAGTCTCTTAATGAAGCATTTTCTTATTACTTTTACACAATGACTTAATAGAAGTATTCCGCTTGTCCAAATACATCTGTTTGAAAACTTTGAACTACTGTGACTCTGAAATGATTCATCAAATAATTATAAAGCCAGCAACTAGCAAATTATCTCTATTTGCTGACAAACTGTAAATGACAGTTTTAGTTCAGCTATTGTCCTAAGACATTAAAAAAAACCCTTCTCAAAGCAAACATTTTCAGTGTTTTACGTGGTCTGTATGAGGAAAAAGCTTTAGATTTAATAGAGAAACTAATGCTGACTTTGCTGTGAAGTCTGCAGTAAAAAATCCCGCTTTTGAAGCCACCTAATCTAATCCTTACTGCCCTATGGCATCACATCAAGAATCTCCGAAGTTTGCCATGATGAATGGCTGCATCCTGCAGAAGGACTTCAAACCACCAGTGGCAGCATTTCCCAGGGGCTTTTGTCTAAGGCAAGCACTTTTCAGAGGAGAATATTTTCTTTTCTTTTTTAAAGGGAAAAGGAAAAATTAAAAAATATGTTGATAATAAGAAAAAAAAAATCAAAACAGGGTCACCAAACCCCTGCAATTTCTGTCAAGAATAAATCAGCCAGAACAACAAACAACACAACAAAACACATTGGAGCTAGAATGTCAGAATGTTAGAAACAAGGTACTTTTCTCTCTTTTTTTTTTTTTTTTTTGAGGGGCCGACCAAGAGCCGTCCTGACCAAAAGCAGCAGTTGCTCTATATTTACAGTTCAGGTTTCCTGCACCGACTATACTCAGATCCTCAATGTTTAAACACAATCAAACACACACTTTGTGGTATGACTTTAATTGTATTCTGAAAAGCCTGGAATTCTTAGTCTCTTAATGAAGTGTTATTCACTTATTACTTTTACGTATTACCTTAATGGAAGTATTCTGCTTGTCTAAATACATCTGAAAGATCTGAACTACGATGATTCTGAAATGATGCATCAGATAATTATAAAGCCAGGGACTATGACTTTTCAAATCATCCCACTTATTTGTTGACAAACTCTGAATGACATAATTTTGCCGAGGGCAATGTTAACAGTGCAAGCCAACAGCCCGAGACCCGATGCGAACATAAACAAGAAATACTCCACGTCGAATTGGGTTTGCTAGTCTTTGTAAGTTACATCAGGTTCAAAACTTCCTCCCAACAATGTTACTCCCAGAACCCATCAGAAATAGAAGCAAGCAATAATATGGCTCCCAGAGTGCGCCAGGGAAAGCCAAGCACTGATTTTGATTTTGATTGTTGATTAGCATTTTGAAGCTATCATTTCAAATTATGGAGTGCTTCAATCTGTTTGAGCTTATAGCTGATATGGAGTACCAGTTTTAGAAAACTGTGCAGTAAACTGTTATGCAAGTAAAGGTAAATCAAGCCACGAAAAATAATGTGGCTTTAATATGAGGGTCTGGTATGTTCCTCTCTGGATCTGCATTCATAATTCCTATTAATAGTATTGGGAGCAAAATATACACAATGTATAGAAAGGTAAATTAAACTGAACACTTAATTTATCACGTGCTTCTGATCATATATATATGATAGTCTGTTTCACACACCAGGCATGTATTTTCATACTCTCCTATTTAATATTCATACTTTTCTCCCTCTAGGTTTAGAATTTGGCAATAAGCCTTCAAGTACAAAGCAAAAAGGAAAAGAAAAGAAAATCATGCTGGAGACCTTCTACAACTAGCACTGCATATGTTATCAGTAATGGTCAACGAAGGTGTGTAGAAGGGGGAAGAACATGAAGAAAAAACAGTGTGTAACACCAGCTTGTTCCCTAAGAATCTAATTTGTCAGCATCAAATCTTATATGCAGAGTTAGAAAGCCCATGACTGGCAACACAGTAACAGTGTGCATCTTTCCTCAATTCTGCTGCCACAATTAACTATTTCTATGCTATACTCATCTTCTTTTGTACTGTTTAATTTATCTACTGCAACTCCCACCAAACACACTGAATTGTAAGTTCAATTACAATTCCTTAAACAGGGTTAACTTGCAGTGAACATTGTCTTGCATATTCCCTGGGGGATCGATGCAGTGATGCACAAGGATCCACACTATATTTAACATTTTGATGAATGACCTGAAAGAAAACATAAAATCACCACTGATTAAATGTGTAGATGACAAAAACAGACAAAGTGGTAAATAAAAAAGAGGATCTGGAGCACTTGGTAGGCTGGACACAAGCTAATAATATCAGCTATAATACATCTATATGTAAATTTATACATGTAGGAACAATGAATGTAGACCATACTTACAGGATGGGAAAATTTATTTTGGGCACCAGTGACTCTGAAAAAGATTTGGGGTTCTGAGATATTCAGCTGAACCAGAGTTCCTGTGCAACTCTCTGACCAAAAGGGCTAATGTGCTTCTTGAATGAATAAACAGGGGAATCTGAAGTAGGAGTATTTTACCTCTATATTTGGCACAAGCACAGCCACTGGTGGGCACCTATATACAGTTCTGGTGTCCACAGTTCAGGGAGGATGCTGATAAATTAGAAAGGATTCAGAGAAAATCCACAAGAACGATTAAAGAATTGGAATACATGCTTTAAACTAAAGCAACAGATTCAGGAAGTGCAATCGTTAAGCTGAACAAAGAAAAGGTTAAGGCGTGACTTGATGACAGTCAGTAAGTGGGGGGGCACATATTCAATAATTTGCTTTTCAGATCTAGCAGAGAAAGGTGTAACATGATCCAGTAGCTGGAAATTGAAGCTAGACAAAGTGAGAATGGAAATGAGGTTTACATTTTTAACAGGGAAGGTAACTAACCATGGGAACAATTTACCAAAGCTTGTGCTGTATTCTCCATCACGCCCATTTTAAAATAGAATTGAATATTTTTCTAAAAAGCTATGCTCTTGGATTTTTTGGAGCGGGGAGGGGAGATGGGGAGAAGGAGTTCTATGGTCTGTGTTACAAAGGAGATCAGACTAAATGATCACAGTGGTCCCTTCTAGCCTTGGAGTTTCTGACTCTAAAGTTCCCTATTAAGGATTCTTGCCAGCTTGCTCCAGTCCATACTATTTCAACACAGTAGATTCATTGTGTGCATATAATGCACTGCTGCTGGGGTTTACTTTTGGGATTCACAACACAAGCATGACAACCAAAGGTATATCTATATAGGCCGTGTTGGCTCCACAAACTTCTCAGCCTGGGAAAACTAGAAATGCTATTGTTCAATAGTTAATGCATGAAGACTGTTCCAAAGACTGGCATCCTCACTCAAACCAAAAATGAAGTTTGGAGGGACTGGACTGCAATTTCAGGCTTTCACACATGTACAGAGCACAGAAGCTATCTTTCTATGAAAATATTGAGATACTGAGGTGAGTGTTTCATACAGGTTTCGAAGCATGCAAAGACTGATGTCAACCTGAGTGGAAGGGGCTTCTAACAGCTTCATAATAAAAAAGCCTTGCTATTTTGCTCTCCAAACTTTAAGCAGTACTCAGCATAAAAGACAAAGCTGGATAAAGAAAGGATGCCCTCTACCCTTTTTAAATCCATTCCCCATCTCATTAGCAGGTACAAAACACACACATAAGTTTGTACCCCCTCCTATGAAGGTATAACTTACTCAGCTCTGATGTCAGTAGCATCTCAGTCTCTAGCTGAACTAATGATTTAGAGAATTAGCCCTCAAACCAGATGAAAAACAAATAGACTTTTTTTTAATAAGACTTCAGCCCTCAGTTGCAGGACCTCACTACTCATTGGCTAAATAGACCTTTGCTTCTTGCTGCAGGGGGCTTCACCATAGACCTTCAACTTCCCAAGCTGCACTCTCCTTAGTGCAGGCGTCTCTCTCTTCACTCCCCTAACATGCAGAAAGGATTGTCTTCCTCTGTCTTTGGAAGTTCCACTCCCTTAAAGCAAATGGGTTGCCAAGTATCCAGTTTTCAACTGAAAAATCTAGTCAAAAAGGAAACCTGGCAGTGTCCAGCCAATTACCGGCCACTGCCCTGTGAGGCAGAGGGTTGTAAAAGCTGCAGCTGCAGCTGGGAGGAGCTGCTAGCTGAGCTCAGGTACACTGCTGATGCCTGACAGAGAACATTGGCATCCAAGAGGTAGGTACCGGTGGCACTATCTAGGAAGGAGATGGCAGGGGGAATCCCTGCCTGTCCCCACCTCCGCCCCACTGTACTCCAATTATCTTGACTCTGGCCCCTCGCCACAGGACTGACCCCTCCATGCTCTGGCTCCTTAATCTGGGGACCCACCCCTACCATAGCCTGGGCTCTCGCTAGAGGACCAAACTCTCCCTGCTCTCTTGCTCTGGGGACTAAACCCCACCAAGGCCCGGTTGAGCAGACAAGCAGGCTCCAAGTCAGCTCCTCCCAACCTGACTCTGCAGGTGGCAGGAGGGTCCCGGGAAGGGAGAAGTGAATGATGTGGGGGTCGAGAGCAAGCAGTGGAGGGAAGGGGAGATGAGTGAATGTGGGTGGGGCAGAGATGCGATAGGGGTAGGATCTCATGGGGGCCTGGCAGGGGGTGGGGCAAGGATATTTGATTTTCAGCAATTAGAAGTTGACAAGCCTAAAAAGAAGAGCAGCTGGACTCATCAGGCCTCAAAGTCAAACCAGCATATCTGCCCCAGGAAGTTTCATTCACCTGCTTTTTCCTATACCCAGAGTCCTTTTGTATCCTGGTCCTAAGCCTCCTCCTAGATCCTCTGACAGGCTGCTTTCCAGACAGCCCCTCTCAGCAGGAACCCCAAACTTCTCCAGTCCCTTGGTCCCAGGAGAGTGTCTCCAGCAAACTGATGCTTTCCCCCAGCCCTCACTCATCTATTTATGTTGAGCCTTAAAAAGTCTTTCTCCTTTTCCCAGCAGGCCTTTGCTGTTGACTTCCATTATCTCTCATGGGGCCAACCCCCAAAATGCTTGGCCTTAAAGGGGGCAAATGCTACAGAAGTCTTTGCCAGCCCTTTGCCACGGCCAACAATGAAGCATTAGCCATTTCCTTTCAAATAGCCCAGTAGATTGCAAGAGGATCACATTTACTCAGTCTTTTCCAATTGTTAACTAAACAATTTTCAGTGAAAACGATGTTTTGTAATAAGCTTCCAGAAGTTTCTTTCAAACAATTACCTATTTTATCTCCTTCCATGCCACTCAATCACATTTGTACCTTTAATTCTGTGCTCAGTCACTGAGACCTTTGCCTCCCAGAATGGAAGAAACCTAGCAGCACTGATCATTCCAGTATTATTCTTTCCTCCCTGTCATACTTTGATTTCTCTATTAACTGTTACCAGTGACAGCATCTAGCTCTGCCTTCAGTTATGCTCCTTGCACTGCATATGAAAGTGACAAATACATTCAGAGAAACAACAATCCAGAGAAATTATCGTTTGACTAGTGTCTCCCCTTCTAGCTTTTCTCCATTTTCCAGAATTAATTTAATAGCTGAACGTTACAAAATTAACTATTTTTATGCCTCAGGATTACAATAGCACCATACAGAACTGGCCTAGATCAAATGGCGCCCCAGGTAGGGGTCAGTCCCCTGAGCAAGGCGGTGGGGAGAGGTCAGTACCTGTAACGAAGAGCAATGAAAAGGGGAGGACAAAGGTCAGTCCCTGTAGCAAGGAGGCAGTCCCCATAGTCAGGGGCCAGGGCACTTGAGGGACCCCCCCTTCCATCTGTTAAACTTTTGAATATATTATTTTTATTGCATTTGTAGCCTGTGTCATGATTTTGACGTATGCTTCGTCACTGTCATACAAGACAATACATTTGCACAGTAGATCAATAAAACTCCATTTATTCATGCCATATATAATCAAATAAAAATTCATTTCCTCTAAGTTTATAGAAACTTCTTAAATTTTGAAATGTATTAACATCAAGAAACTGAACTGTGCACCAACACTGGATGGCCCAGTATTAAATAGTGCTATAGTAGGTGATAGACTTAGAATGTTAACCATAGCCCTTTAGTTCGAACATTCATGTTTCTTGCCTCTGCACACTAAAACAAAGTTCAAAATATCACAGTTGGGCTCTCACTTCACTTCAGTTGGTTCCTGTTTATCACTGAGTGACTGGTGATGCCACGCTCCTCAAATACCCATGGGGGCATGGCTGACAACATTGAAGTTAGAAGAAAATGTAGTTCTCAGAAAGTCTGGAAGGTTCCACAAGATTCTACAAACATCCAGAACATTCGAGGAGGTTAGAGAAAAATGAATCCAAAATGAATCCTGAAACATTTTACTTCAAACATTCTACTTTCCCTTTTGATACTAATAACAAAAACAGCACTCCACAAACCCAGCACCCACCTGGACTGCCTGTCCTTAAATCCGGTCCTGACACCATGCTTAGTGTTTTAATCCAAAAAAACTGAACAATTATCTGTAGTTTACAAAACTCATGAACCATGCACACATTCCTTTCTTAATTCATACAAATGTTTACACAATATTGTTACACAATGGTTCATCAAAGCCTGCGGTTTAGCTCCTATCCACTAATATTACATTGCACATTAAACTATTTGTGTGTCCATAATTATGAAGTATACTTTCTGAAAACCCATTTTTCTAACTAACATGAACCTGATGTGCGCACACACAGGGGTTTGTCCAAATGAGGATGTGTGCGTGCTGACTTTGAAGTTTGCAGATGTGGAAGCAGGGAGGACAGAGAAGAGTCCACAGAGCTTTGTACATGTGATTTGTAAGAATCTAGCCCAGAGTTTCAGCAATATCTAGACTTTCTTGTGGCTTAAATTACTGTCTTCCTAATTTAAAATTGCTTGAAAATATATCAAAAACTTAAGTGTGATTCTGATTAAATGTATCACATGATGTTTAGGTGTTCACAGGTATTAGCAATTAGTCAGTAACCCTTTGAAACTCTAACTCTGAATCTGAAATACAAACCAACTTCTGTCCAAGCACTGCTTCACTCTGGATTTCTCAGCACATTTTATTCATTTATACATTTATTTTTCTTTAGTATAAGAAATCACTGGTGTTTCAGCTAGCCTGTTCTTGTTGGCCACAATGTTCGTGTTTTATTAAGGTAAATAAAGTATAGAAAAAAAAGAATTAAAATAAATGCCTCGACTTGTATGCAGCCCATGGCTAATGACCAGAAATGGGTTTAGCATTGGGACTCATTGGTAATCTGGTACTCTTGTTAACTTTCCATGCAAAGGAAAAGATGTAGCTCACAGTCCACATCGTGCCTGTTAGCGAGCCAAGAAACAGACTCTTGCCTAAATTTTGATGTTTGACTCATTCAAAACCTGATTTCTTCTTCCCTAGACTTTAGTCAATCCTGTTTCAAAAGATACCATTATTAGGGGAAAGGATTCTGAATGTCTGATAGTTCTGTACCTTTCTAAAGTGAAAAGGGGTGGTAAAAGCCCTATCATCAGTTCTCTTGAAAAGTAATCTTTACTATGAGTCTGAGGTACTACTTGCCTGAGCTGAAAATCACCAATAGGTACAGAATGACTATTTCTCATGTCACACTGAACTGACTGACATTATCTATGAGAAATGTGACTATCCTAGATGAAGAAAGTTTTTAGCAGAGAAAGTTTCTACAGAAACTGTAGAAACTGGAACTCAAAGTCTTTTCACTACTTGACACTTTTAAAGAACTTAATATGAATTAACTTTCTCATTAGTTTCCTTTATTTTCAGAAAACTATTCCCTCCTCTAATTAAAATCAATTAGTATCTACTCTGTGTTACACATTTGTGATGATCCTTTATGTTGATTTGAGAAGAACCTAACAACACTGCAGAAAATAAAACATTGACTTTTGAAAGATTACTATTGTATTGTGCTTTCTAATTTCTGCTTCATAGTGATGACCTTCTTGCCTTTTTCAATAGGAAAAGATAATTAAACAAGTTGAGCAATGTATTGGCATTCTTCACAGATTGTGATTCAAGGCAGTTTGTATAGAAGCAAACAGCTCTCACAGTTAACATCAAAATAAATAATCAACATCAGAGAACTGAAGTCCTTCCTCAGTTTTTAGTCTGCCCCTATATTTTGGTAAAACTCACACTGACATCAATGAATTCAGGAAGAATGTAATGCTCCAGAATTCCATTCTATCAGAATAACTGTTCTAATGTCCATTCCCTCAGCCAGGAGAATCTAAAATGAGAGCTGTATCTATAGGACTATATTCCATTCAGAGAAAGCACCAGATTTTGCATGGATATGCATCTCATAGAATCATAGAATAATAGGGTTGGACGGGACCTCACGAGGTCATCTAGTCCAACCCCCTGCTAATGCCTGCCAACCCCCTCATGACTTCACAAATCCAAAATAATCCATGATCCTATCTTTTTGCCCAGATCCGCTGTATGAAAAGGATAAAGCCTGGCATAGACTTTATGCCAGGAGAGCACTAAAGATTTATCTAACAAGTATTAAGGCAATCCAGAAGTCTCTCTCTTTTTGGTTGTGTACTCACAATGCAGTGGTAAGACACTGCATTAGCAAGCAACATGGAACTCAAATAGCTTTTAAACTAACAAAAACAAAAGGAATCTAAGTTCAAAAGACCAAAACTAACACCAACGTCTTTTGTGAAAGAAGCTGCAGCTTTCAATGAAGAGATGTGCAAAGTCATCAACTGTTCAAGAATTTATCGTTCTCCTCCTGGCTTCTTCCAAGACAACATTTATTAAAGAAGATATCCTATGTTGTAGTACTTAGCCAGATAATTGCAAGGGAGTAAGAACTTTTTGGAGACCTTCAGTCCCTCATTTCTAATACCTCATTGCTAGTCAGTTCCCCATTAACGACGAAGATCAGGGGTCACTTCAGAAAGAAAATCAGTCAATTTCTCTCCCCCTCAAGAGTTGGCATCTGCTGATCCAGCAATCTTGAAAGCAAAGTATGTCATAGTTCCCAGACAGCCTGCATGAAGATCAAAGTGTTTATTATCTTTAAAATGTTTCTTTTTATGGGTGTTAGCACTGTTGGCTCTAGGAGAACCTTCCGTGGGGCAGAAAAATAATGGGTGTGAACCTGCACAATAGTCTCAGCTGTTTGATAATTCTAGCAGCTCCAAACACTGCTACGAAGGACAGCTGATGAGGTATACTGGGCTTTAGTTCTTGGCTCTACTAAGCTGACAGTTAAGACTTTTTTCCATCTTCCTGGGATTTTTAAGGTGAGCAACAAGTACTACTTAAGGCTACATCTACACTAGAAAAGTTAAGTTGACCTTGTCAAGTCGACTTAATAAGGTCGACTTTAAGTCAACTTAAAGTTGACTTTATTAAGTCAACTTAACAAAGTTGACTTAACTTTTCTAGTGTAAATATAGCCCCTTGTCAATCTTATTAAGTCAATTTAACGCTTTAAGGCTTAGGCGCTAATCCCTGTCCACACTGGCTTTAAGTCGACAAGGTGTTAATAAGTCGATTTAAGCTTACCTTAAGTCGACTTAATAAAAGCCCAGTGTGGACATGACTTTGTTTAGGTCAACTTAAGCCTCCTTAAGTCGACCTAAGTTGCCAGTGTAGATGCACCCTAAGTGCTTTACAGTACAGCATTAATTTCTGAATTAGAACTGGACTCCTAGGGCCCGATATGCAGTACATTTGTAGGGAACATTTGCATGTATGCTGATACCTTATTATTTTATCACACACAAATTCCCAATTTGTGTCCACATATAGCTACAGAATCATCTATATTGGGGTTACAGTGTTATGCACATGTATCTGCTACTTGACAAACAAAACGGACGTGTGTTTGCATGCCAACCAACTGACTGAAATCCAAGTCCCTAATACGATAAGTGAACACCACATTCCTATAACATTTAAACTCTAATGCCCATCATTAAGCTAATGGCAGTATAATGCATTGCTTCATGGGAAAGCAGAGCTCTTGCTTTTCCTGCCCTAAAAATATCATTTCTCTGATGCTGATTATTTTGATGTTAACTATGGGAGCTGTTTGCTTCTATATAAACTGCCTTGAATCACAATCTGCGAAGAATGCCAATACATTGCTTAACTTTCCTGAAATAAATGAGAGTTCAGCACCTAAACACTTTTGAAAATACCACTAAGCACCTATTTTAAAAATACATTTAAAAAATCAGGCCCCAAATATTTTGTTTCTCTACTTGACTAACAGATTTAATATTGCACTTTCATAAATCCAAAGTAGAACACACAATTATACACCTTAAAATATTGCTTTACAATAACATTATGCCGGTGTTCTTTTCAAGGAATAATGGCTGTCTTCCAGTTATAGACTTTCCACTGGTTCACTTGAAAGCATCTTTCATGTATAATGTGTGTTTTGGTTTTGAGATGTAGTGGATTCTAGAGAAAAAGGTAAATCTGAGTTATTTACCAGTTTGTCTTACACAGGTGTCTGATTGTGCTAACTTTGGAGAAACATCTGCTATTCAGTATTTGCTTGCTTCCTTAGCAACCAGCAATTTTTGCTTTAACCTTGTTAGACAAGTCTTGTTTTAATGCAGTTGGTTTAAACTTGAGGATTAGTCCTTACTATCCAAATTAATTCCCTAGGACATATGGGTGACAATATTTACATGGTAATGCACTGAACTTTTCAATTAGACAGTATTAACTGTTCATTACTAGTATGCGAACTTCCAGATTCAGAGCTTAGGACTTGATCCATAATCAAATGCTGCTCAGGGGTACTAAGCTTTACTGCACAGTTTGTCTTGGCTATCCCACAGCATCACCTCCTGACTGACCAAAACTGTGTCAGTAAACCATCAGTATTACTACTTTATTACATTTAAGCTCTAGCTAGCTTAATGATACCAGAAGTTCTTTTTATGCAAATCATGTTCTTTTATTGGCCTTGTTCTCAATCCTCTTTGACAAAACAATAACAAAAAACTGTAGGAAACTAACCTTAGGGGGTAAAAAAAAAATCAGACAGCAACTATTTCCTGAGGATTGGAGAGGAGGAGACCTGAGCCTGTTCCTCAATTTATTCTCAAAGGCCTGGACTCTAGTACCTACCACCAGTTCACTGCACAATCCTGGACATATTGCTTAGCCTACTTCTGCCCCATTTGTAAAATGGATTAATACTTACCCACCACTGGAAAGCACTTGCTCAGATGATGGATGGCATATAACTGCAAAGTATTATTCAGGAGTTAATTTTCTAAATAAAATAACTATTATCTATTTTTTCCCTGACAGTTATTTAATATATTTTCCCAAAGTAGACAAACCCACTAGTTCACTTTACAGGCTACTGGCCTGCCAAATTTCATACTCTAGACTGTAGTGTTCATTTTCTATTTGCTTAATATTAAGGGTTTTAAAAAATGAACAAACATTCTTCCAGCACTTTTAGGGGTTGTCCTCTTTGTCCCTCCTCTGCTGAATGATTAAGCTTTTACACATCTTAGAATCATAGAATAATAGGGATGGAAGGGACCTCACGAGGTCATCTAGTCCAACCCCCTGCTAAAAAGCAGGACCACTCCCACTAAATCACCCCAGCCAGGGTTTTGTCTAACCGGGCCTTAATATGCCATTGGCCTTTTTGGCAACAAGGGCACACTGTTGGCTCATATTCATCTTCCCATCCACCATAACCCTTAGGTCCTTTTCTACAGCACTGCTACTTAGCCAATCGGTCCCCAGCCTTTAGCAGTGCATGGGATTTTTCCATCCTAAGTGCAGGACTTTTCTTGTAGAAACACTGTCATACAAGCCCTTCAATCAGATCCAATTTCAGGAAGTTTCACCTTACTTCCTTTAGTCTTCCTTAGCCTTAAGAGTCAAACATACAATGTGGTAAAGAGGGAAAGAAAACAGAGTTTTCATTTCAGTTTCGTGTGAGTGAAGTGTAAGTAACCAAAAAAAAAAAAAAAAAAAAATAGGAGGGGTTCCATAGGGATATAAACAACATCTCCAAGGGAACACTTTATATGATATAACAATGAATATGAGGCCTCTGATGGATGTGACATGCCCGTTACTTGTACTAGAGGAGGGAGTATAAAGGAGAGTTGAAAGCATCAAAGTGTGTCTGATATCACTGTTAGGAAGGTTGAGCAAGTCCCTTGAGACAGCTGGTAAGTGTTGCAAAGAGTGTTTGATGTGGACCATGGCTACAGTATTGTTTTCTCTTAAATAATCAATTTTAATCTCTCTTCTTTTTAAAGCACTGCTGCCACTTCAGTACTGTGATCCTCTCAATCTGTGCTGCAGACCCTCCTGGTCGTAGTAAGTGTCAAAATTCTACTGGGATACTGGGACTTCAGAAAGGGCTGTGCCAAGTACACTACTGAAGTGGTTAATAAACAACTCCGAAAGACACATGAAGCAGATCCATCCCTATGGCAATAAACACAACTGCTCATGTTCTTCTGCCCTTAATTCACCTTAAAGAAACAAGAAGACAACACTTGATTTAACGAAGTAGATAAATGTATTCATTGTAATTGCTGCATTATTCTATCAGATGAAATCCCTCCAATATATTTTGGGGAACACACATTGTTTGGAAGGGATTTTTGTAAATGTCCAGTCCCATTACTATAGTTTTGCAGCTTTAACTCTCAGTTAGACTATCCTCCTTTTGTTTTGGCTCAATGTCCTGTTGTTCCATTGTATCCAATGTCATCCTTTCCCCATAGTCTGCAGGGTGGTCCCCATCAAAGGAAAACTATCCCTCAGCACTATCACTCTCATGCATGACAACTCTTTTCTGTTGGCGCTGAAAGTAGCATTTTGAAACAAAGTTAAGTTATGCAATGAGCACAATGGTTCCTTCGGGCCTTGCACTACATATTATCGATTCTAGCCATTTTGAAATGTCTACTCCTGGCTTACTGGAAAAGATCTGCTTATGTACAGCACCTTAGCATGATGGCACCTTAGCATTTTCCTGCTTGGGTGAAGGGCATGATACAAGGTAGTCTGGGAAGATGCAAGATCCCCCAAGCACTACATCTCACCAAAATTTAAACCTCTGATCACTCTAATTAATTATGTGTATTAGAGTATTGCTGGCCTCTGTAATGTATGTGGTGATAGTAATCGGGTCTGGATCCCAAGAGATCATTTATTTCACTGTTCCACTGTAAAACATAAGGCTGAAGACCCCTCTAACTTACCATTGTAAACCAGGACACTTTTCATACTATCTGTACAAAATACATTTTAACACACTAGTGGGAAACAAAGACTTCCAATAAATTTCAATCTTTCTACAAAAAATAACATGAGCCAATGTAGATAACACAAAAGTTTATCATTTTAGGCTCATTTCTGCTATTGCTCTGTAGAAATGGTCAGTGTCTGCATACCTGATTGCTTCGAGTAGGCTCCTACATGCATATTTAGCCTCCTGAATGAAAGCACCCTGATTTTAAGAGGAGCTGAGTGAACACCTGCAGCTGTCATTGACTTTAATGTCAGTAACAGATGCTCAGCGTCACTGAAAAAAAGCAAGCCACTCATTTAGGTGCCTAAATGTATATTTAGGGCCCTAATGTTAAGTTCCAATATTTTAAAGTGTTGTCCATAATATAGCTAAATACAATATTGTGATCAGCATACTAAAATGTACTGATTGTGAATAGCCTTCTCAGCAATTTTGTTCAAATCACTTATGAGATATGCCTTCAGCTCATATAAGGATGCACTACTATACACTTATGTCAGGGTCCGAAAAACGGGGGGGGGGGGCATGTTTTGTTATCCTCTGAAAGCTACTGAAGGCCCCCACCTCTCCTCTGTTTCATCAACCAGACATTTATCACTGCTAAATGAAAACTTTTATTGGGCAACTATCATGGAAGGTCTATAGAAAATCCTTGTCCTTCACTCTATGCAATAAACCAAATTGCCATGGACTGAAGAGATTAGCAGGAATGGGATGTAAAAAATGAGATCTAATAAAACAGGTATTGCTCTTCTTGCACCATCGAGCTCTTAGATTTAACTAGTAGACAATATGAAGTACCTGATGTCTCTCACTGACAACTCCCTCCTTGGTGTCAGTAATAATAGAGTGCTCCATTTATGTTGCCATGCATGCACAGAATCAAGAGGATTGATTAAGGTGGGTTGATGATACTCAATCTGTCTAGAATGTTTGACCTGGTATTTTACTCTTTACAACATGATGTACAAGTTCAAAGCAACCCGGCTGTCTCTATACAACTGGAAGAGGAAAAAATATGTTCATTATGCAAGTCCTGCCAGCCCTGAAGTAACAATGTCAGCAGGAAGCTGTTTTTGCAATAATTCTCTAAATTCAATATTTATTTTGAACTGGGATATGTGCAGATGTTTGTGTCAATATGACTTTAGCACAAACATCTATACACAAAGACAAAAATCTTTTCAAAATAAATAATGAAAAATACCTTACTGCAAGCTCCATTAGGCCAAGTCTGTGGATCTGGGCTGGGAGGTCCACTGCTGTAGGCTGCATAGACTTACTCTCAGAGACTTAAATATAGGTATATATTAGTTTGGCATATTTTTAGTGAATCTGATCAAACTTTTTAAATCTACCTCTTACCAAGAAAAAAGCAAATAAAAAAGAAACTATTTTCTGTTTACTGCATTGCTTGAAGCAGATGGAAGGGTCAGACCCTCTAACAGGTCTGAATGAGGAAAAACAGGGAGAAAACAGATAAATCATACCATTTATGCACTTGGCACAAGCTTCAATTATTCAGCTTTGTTCTAAACTTCCATGACTTGCCAGAGCCCAAATGTGAAATGTAATTTGTGACAAAAATCCAAAAATGAGGGGGACAGAAAAATGTACCCATGCAGAAAACTTGAAATGCTGTGGGATACATTCCTTTTTTGTGACTTTTTTTTAGTGTAATTCTCTCTGTAACCTTAGCATCATGATTCCTAATTTCCGAGGTAAATAATTTTCAACAATAAAACTGAAGGAGCACCCAATTTGTGTGGGACACAGTTACTTTGGTATTAAAGTGTGTGAAGTTCTCAGTAATTAGTAATGCTCCCATTCGTAGCCTATCAATACCCTAACTCAGGATATTAAAAGGGCACGGTCAGTTCTCTCACTTGCCATTTTGTTTTCCCCTAGTTTAGGTCCACTACTCAGTAATCAAAATATCATAATTCATATTTCTGACTAGTACAGCTGAATGGAGACACTTTTGCCTCAATAAAAGTTTAAAAAACAAAAAAAATTGGAACCTCTAATTTCCAGCACACAGGCTGACAGAGCCACAGGTAGGTTGACCAGATTGCAAGTGTAAAAAATCAAGACAGATGGTGGGGGTAATAGGCATCTATATAATAAAAAGCCTCAAATATCAAGACTATCCCTATAAAATTGGGACATCTGGTCTCCCCTAGCACAAGTCCCCAAAGCTGAGGAGATACATAGCTCATAGATATACAGATATAGATACAGAGAGAGAGGGAGAGGGAGAGGGAGAGAGAGTGTACAATTTGGAACCAATAAAAACAAAGCCCAACCCATTGTATGCATGCCAATCTATGACAATTTAGCCTTCTCAGACACACACTTCTGCCTCAACCTGGAGAAACTGAAAAGAGAATCTAGTGCTCAACACACATAAATAAACTACTAGATAAGCTTAGGAAATATCTGTGCAAAATAGTGAATCAACATCAGGAGAAAGCAAAACTGCAGTTAAGAAAAAAAAATTGCCTTTCTGCTATGTTATAGTCATTGTTGTGAACTGAAGTAATAATTTGTGAGAAGCAATAGTGACCATCCTCCATCAATTGCACAGGAAAGGTACTAGAAGTAGTGAACACCTTCAAAAATAGTAATTACAAACAAAGGAAATAGAAGAAAGACTGATACAAATCAAAATAACCATTCAGTAAATCTTTCAAAAGGTAAAATTAACTAGAGATTTCTTTAAAAAATGCAGCAGAGAATGCATCTTAGGCTTCAAAGACTATGGGTACTTCCCAGAACAAATTGGTCTGCCTCTCTAACAATCATTCTATGACAACAGAGTCCTGTGGCACTTTTAAAGACTAACAGAT
>ML685840.1:4725596-4782243 GCA_007922175.1 Pelusios castaneus | reverse complement strand
ATCTGTTAGTCTTTAAAAGTGCCACAGGACTCTGTTGTCTTTCTACAATAGACTAACACGGCTACCCCTTTGGAATCATTCTATGCTAACAGATCGATTCTTACGGCACTTTTTAAAATCTCTGGTTAATTCTAGTTTCTGAAAGATTTACTCTTTGTACTGTCGGAAGAATAGAGTGTATCTTCCTCAAATTTACAGCACAATCTGAGTAAAGACTAATTTTTTGAGGATTTTCAAGTATATCCATTAGTTTAAGTTAAAATGAATTTAAAAGGCTCCTTTTAAAAATAAGATATTAGTTTTTGACTTTCATGTATTTCATTCCCTTCTGAGTCAGCTTATGGCTTGTAACTTAACTCTTCAGTTTTTCCCATATAGTTAAAATACATTGAAAAAACTGGGAATAGGCACATTTGAAGAATTTGGGGTAATTAAGCAAAATCATTGGTAATGTCACAGCAACAATAACACCACAACTATCTGTCACCACCACACTTTTCCTATTAATATATATGTTGCTGTTTTATTAAACTAATTAACCGATGGAGCAAGAAGAATCGCACACATATGGCAATAGTTCCCATTGATAGATTATTTAGCCCCCTATATTCAATCAGACGGGGGATATCTGTACCTCCCCTCACCCCCAATAATACACATCTTTCTGAAGGCCATTGAGAGCAGACTGGCTGATGAGCTGCCCAAGAATTGTATTCAAACATTGCATTGATAGCAATTTGATATTTCCCCATCCAGGTTGTCACGATCTTTGGCAAGGCGGGCAATGAAATCTCAAAGGATGTTTTCAGCCTGCTGAGAACTCTGCTTGTAAAATGGAATCATTTAATCTGCTGAAAGTAGGACTTGAACAATTCCGCAGCTTTTACATATGACTGCCAAACACAACAAAAAAGGTATTGACCAGGACAAGCAGGCAAATGATTGGCAGACATATGGGATGAGTTTAAACAAGAGGTTGCATCTTTATTATACCTTTGTAAGGGACACTATACTGTCCACCCCTGCCCTCATGCGTCAGCCATTTAATTCATTCTAATGGGGGTTACATGGCTTTTTCCACTAACCGAACAATAACTCAAGGTAAAGGAGATGGAGTGACAGAGGCCAAAGCCAACCCTGGACCAAATGGTGTGTCAGGTGAGAAGGGTCTTCAGTCCCCCTGCCCCATTTGTTAAACTTTGGAATACCTTTTGTTTTATTTTATTAATTTCATGACTCTGATGTAAGATTTGCATACATGATTCTAGGAGGTTAGTGAAAAATAAATCCACATACATAATACCTGAAATATTTTACTTCAAACATTCTGTTTTCCCTTTTCTCGCTAACAACAAAAACAGCACCCAAAGCCCAATGGCCCTAACCCCAGCACTCCAGGTGGTTACCTGGGTTGCCTGTCCCTAAATCAGGGGTCAGCAAGCCCCGGCACGTGTGACCCGCTCCGCTCCCCTCTCCTCCCGCCGTCCAGCAAAGGGGTGGAGCCAGCAGGGGCCATCAGCCCCGCACTGCCCCTGCGTACGGGATCCAGCCCCAGGGCTGGGAACCGGAGGCTACCTGCCGGCTGATGCTGGCCCAGGTCCTGGCCGGCAGGGCACCTGGTCTGGCTTCACCCCCTTTTGGCCCCCGCCCCCAACAACTGCTGAGGGTGCGGGGGACAGGGCTGGCATGGGGGCCAGCAAAGGTTGCCGACCCCTGCCCTAAATACAGCCCTGACAGAGGCCATAAGGCTAGGTAGGAGGAGCTTCAGTCAACAAAAGACTTCAAGGTCCTTTCCCTGCGTGCCCTCTTCCCTCCACCCTCCTTCCCCCCAGCCAAAAAAAACCCAAAACAAAACAGAAGGTCCAGCTGCACAATCCCAGATCTCATTTATATCTGTAAACCGGCCCTTTTAGCCTTTCCCCACAGTGCACACTGGCTGCAAGTTGCGATGAGTCAGTAATCATAACAGCATTATAAGAACCTCAAATCCTATTGTTTCTAACCCAACCATGGCTGTAAGGAAGGCAAAAAAAGCCAAATAGGCTACATTGCCATTTTGCGTATTTCCTTCCTGACCCATAAAACAGACAGTTTGTCAGACCCCACGTCATCATAAGTGGCAAGGCTCCAATATCTGAAAGAGAAGGAAGGATGGGGAACGGGGGCAACTATCTAAAGAGGAAAAGGTTTTGCAAAGCCCAGGCTTTGTTCAAATAGACAAGTAGAAGCACAAATTTGTCAATAAGCTGGTCATGCCCCCTTTACCCATCCAATCTAAGATGAGAAACTAAAAGGAAGTCAGTTCCTTTCCTAGTGTGCATGCATTTGAACTTTTCCTGTTCCCTGATGTCCAGCCAAAGTACCTCCTCTATTAAAGGTGGTAAGAGGTATCAGACTTCCTCCAAAGATAGGAATGGCTTAGATAGAAACCAGCGTCCAGACTACTTCCAGAAAGTGAAAACACATTTCTTAATGGTGATAAGCTTTCAGCTCAATGGTCTATTGAATAGGTCTATGCACTTCAACATAAGGGTCCTTTAATACATCAGACCGATTATACTGAGCATTATATGTGTTGAAGTCTTTGTATCATCAATAAACCTCAGTATAAACTTTGGCTCTCAAGAAATTATTGGGACTACAAAGGCTCTTAAAGATCCTGAAAGCAAAGAATGCCGGAGACTCTTTGGGAAAAACAACATATGTTCAGATTTATGACGAAAGATTGCTCAAGGATGTATAATTTGCAAGCAGACACTCTGAACATGCTAACTCAGGTTTTCAGAAGTTATGACTGATCCAGGCACTTTTTTGCTCTTACTGGAAAACCAGATTGCTGCAAGTTCTCTCTCAGAAATAACAGTCATCAGCTCATCGCTTACTATTTTCCCATTATGCTTTCAGCTGAGTGCTGGACAGGGCTTCCTTTGGAACTTATGGATGCTGTTCTTTATTCAGCCAGAGGCATTCCTTCCCTGCATGGAGTCCACTACATTCCCAGCCACTGCTGGCTTGGGGAATGGCAGACTGGGACTGGAAATCTTCCTTAAGTCTTCTACCTTATATTTCAGTTGCCTTGGAAGGCCTCCAAATCCCAATGTGTTAATTAAATCCACAATTAGTCCCCCAATCTTTGCATAAGAAAAAAAAGTATTCTTTGTTGAGTTCCTGACAAGACAAATAGAAAATAAAAAGATTTTAGAGGACGGCTAGGATAACAATACATTTACAAATAGTCTGGAGAACCTGTTAATCAGAGATGGCTTTGTCCCATTTCTCAACAAACAAAAAAAGTCCTCATCTCAACTTGTAATAAGATGTAGAAGAAATAATAAAATAACAGAAAGAAATAAGCCACTTTTGTCTGTAACAAGGAGATCCCAGTCTGTAAAGAAAAGCACGTGCTTCAGATCTCTCAACTTTTAGGAGGAAGTGGGATTTTCTCCCACGAAAGCTCATGTGATAAATAAATCTGTTAGTCTTTAAAAGTGCCACAGGACCCTGTTGTCTTTGAAAAAAATAGTATGTATGCATTGGAGACATCAGTTTTCTTGATTTCTCTGGCAATTAATTACTGCTGGAGTAAGAGGCCTCACATGAAGTTATCTACAGCTGTTCTCCCCACCCCACCAACTCCCACACACAAAAGTTGGCTTTCGGGAGGAACAACTTTGCCAGTTAAGGGTTGGGAGCCAGGGCAGCTGGCTAGATTTAGAGCCAGAAATGATGCCAAATAATAGAGCACAGAATACTGATCCAAAAGAAAACAGACTGCATTATACAAGGCAACACAGTCAAATACAATATGAATTATTACTTTGTATGTCTTGTAAAGTGCTTAATACATCAGCGTTTGTTGTCCATGCTACTAAGCTTCCTTTTATCTAGACAACCAGCACCTCAGAGGAATAAATGCCATGTAAACTGTAATTCAATAGCTTGAAACAGTAGGAAATTTTATGATTTCTGACTGGGATAGGGCATCCACAAATTTACCCATTGTTCATTGTTTGGAGGAAAACACATGAACATATTTGGCAGTGTAAATGCTTAAGTATGCCAAGGAGAAAAGTTTCAGTGATCAGTCCTGATTTTGGAGTATACAAATAAATACAAGGAGGTTGCCACTGTAAACCTACCAGCCAGATTCCTGATAATCCCTATATTTCAAAAATAAATTTAAAAGAATTTTAAAAATGCTTCTCCAGTTCCAAATAATGTAATTTTCATTTTGACAATGCCTCCCATTCCTAGTTCCAGGCTTCATGAATTCCAGGGAGTTCTATTTGCCATTCAATCATTCAGGCAGGCAGGGATAAAGCTGCAGAAAAATTCTTGCTTATTAAGGCAAACAGGAAAAGATAAAATTGGGGTAAAATCCTGCTCCCACTGAAATCAATAGCAAAACTCCCACTGACTTCAATGAAGCCAAGATTTCACCTCAACCTTTCTTTGACAAGGTGCCCTGAAAGCACAGGATTGAGCAGTGTCCTTCAAAACTTTACTACCCATCATTTTTACCTGGCATGAAAGGAAAACATGAACACAAATAGGCCAAGCCAATGGGTGATGAATCTACCCATATGTGCCCTTGACTGGATACAGTGACGGACTTACTTAATCTCTTCTAAGGAAAGTACTGCTATGCATGCTTCCCAAAATCCTTCCAGTGGTAGTGACTGTATTTCTGGTATTGGTAAGCAGACTGAAAATGTATTCCAACATTTTTCTTGTACCCTTCTCCACAAACTCAGTAATAAAAGGCTCCTATGATTTTATCAGGAACAGAAAATCTGACCTGTTGTTTCTTTTGGCATAAATTTTTTTGGGATTTGAAAGGTTCATCTTTAAACGGTCCATTGATTGCATCCTTCATTGTTATAATATCAGGCTACAAACTCAAAAGATACATCAAGGCCTATCCATTAACAGGTTGTCTTCTACTGCAGACATGGGTCTGTTGAGACAAATGCCTCAAATTACCTCTGTTACTTAGACTCGCTTCATGACAGTAGCTCACATTTTGGTCTGTAGTAGTTATAAAACCTCTTTGCAGCATCCAACACATAAAACTGAAATGATTTTGGAAACAGGAGTTACCCTAGGGAGGAAGACAGGAGGAATATGTATTTTTTTAAAGTAGTAGAATGTATTTTGTATGTATTTTTCTTCATTGATTTTCCTACTATGGCAACCAGTTAGTAACAATATATACAATAAGCAATAGCTCTTCTCATCCCTGAAATGAGCGGACGAAGGAGGCCTTTTCAATACTTGCTTAGTAGAGGAAGTTAAGGCGATTTCATCAACAAAATTAATCTGCTGAACATACTCCCTTTTACTTGAGCGCTGCTATAAATCCAGCTGGAGACCATGAAAGCCACTCTCAATGGCTAACCTATACAACCTATCCACCTAAAGATATCCGCTTGGCTAATAGTGCATGCTCTCTGAAGATTTGAGACAGGGATACTACAAATAAAATTATTGTTTTTAGTGTCATTTTGACCTTTCCTTGCACAGCACCTAGCACAATAGTGTTCTGGTCCATGATAGGGGCTTCTAAGTGTTACAGTAATATAATAAATAATTATAAAAACAAATAAAATCAGACCTGTGGACATGAGTGTTGTGATGCAAGCAAACAGGCTGAGCGCAAAACTCAAAATTAGCAGATAGGAGGCACATAGAAAGGTGCACACACTTGGGATCATCAGTGACTCTACTGTTCATTTTGTCTAGTTTTATCCACATTTATCTTTTCTTAATGCAGTCTCTGTGACTCTCTGCAAAACTTTGTTGCCCCACAGAGATTACTGCAGCCCAGCAATAAAGCATATGATTGACTAAAAATTCATGGCTAGTAATGGGCCAAATCCTGCAGTCATTATTCAGTCAAAATTCATTTTAACTTTATGGTATCATGAGTTTAACTAATCAACTCAACATAAGTTAGACTTACCTGCCTCAGAGGATTCCAATCAAAACTTCATAATTAATTTATAAGGCATTTATGATGAATCAGTATGACATCTAATGGCATGCCCATGAGCAGTATATTTATAAAATTAAAAAGGCATTTCCAGTTCATCTCCTTTTCTATGGCCTCATCCTCCCTGAGCACTTTCTCCATTCACTGTTGGGGCTAGCAATGGTGGGAGAGCTAGTGTACATCAGCAAGTGGTATTTTACAGACATCTTACAATGCTTCCACCGTTTTTAGTATCAGTGCTAGTGATCAGTGGAAGAAGATCAGAAAATCCTTAATGTAGTTACAGCTCTTATGCCTATCTACAGTATTGTAAGCTCTTCAGGGCAAACAATGGGCAAGCTGTTTTGTTTTGCTCTATACACAGCAGACAGCATACTGTTGGTGCAGAACAAATCACATTACATTTCAGAAATTAGTTTATAGTGTTGGTATTTAAACAGATCCTCAAGGGATGTCACATAATTGTAAATAACTTTAGGTTTGTTATTGTTTCATTTTTAAAATGTAGCCACCCATGATTACAATACAAAATAAATATACTGATTTTTCTTTCAGGACTTGCCTTTTTTCTTTCAGAATTTAGCTTTGTACCTTACTATCCATCTGCACTAATCTTTTACTGTCATGGTGTAATAACCTTGGAAGGGAAAGGGTTAACAGACTCCTAGAGGAGTCCCAGGAGAGCCAATAGGAACAGAGTGCAGGATTTTGAATTGGAGCATCAGCCCTGCCTAGTTCCTGTTGTTGGCAGCAGAGCTCCTGGAAGGAGCAAGAGAAGGCCAGGAGCCAGGCCTGGGGAGAATCCAAGGACATCCGTGCTTAAGAAAGGTCCAGACTGGTAACTGACCAGCGTGAGTAGAACAGGGAATGTTTAGCAAGATGCGTTCAGGGTATTTTCTTTGTTTTGTTGTTTTGGTTCTTTTTTGGGTTCCTCTGTGCTGAGCACATGTACCCCCTAACCCTCCCACCCAGTCCTGTAACTACCCAAATTAAATCCCAGAGGAGCAACTTTCTGTGTTTCATAGCTGTGCCTTTAATTAATGAACATTTATCCTTTTAACGTAAGCTTTGTGTCTGTGTCCTAAAAGTGAAGAGGTTTTATGTGCACGTGCTTGAGACTGCACAGCCAGCTACTAAAGGGGATTCAGTCCCATTTTCAGCTTGTACTACTGCTAGGGTTCAGTCGCTCTCCTGAGAGAGGAAGAAGGGCGACTGAAGGAATTCCCAAGTGCGCCTTCCTGAGTTTCAAGAGGTTTTTGCATTTGGGTGGTGGGAGCAATACCACTCCAAGGCCAGGTAATTGGTAGCCTTGGAGAGTTTTAGGACAAGGCTTTAGGCCCAGTGGTTCTAAGGCCTTTTGCAGGTCCCCACGTCTGCACTTGAAGTGCCAGAGTGGGGAAACAGCCGTGACAATGGAATTGAACAGTTTCTTATCTCCATTCAGTGATCGGCCATTAAAACTATGCACAGCATTACTTTTTTTGCTCTGTGACTCATTAGTATATTATCTACCATCAGGCTTGTAAGGATTATTGGTAATTGTTGATTTCACTGTCCACATACAAACTAATAAGAAAAAATTTCCATCAACAAAGACTAAAGTTTACAGATAGGCAAAGTAAGAAAAATGATGTTTGAGAATCTATTCTAGTTTGATTTAAGGATACTTAATTTGTATATTTTGACAGGTGAGCGTGACAATTTGTTGTAACTGTTTATAATCCTTTAACTTTTTAAATAATTATCATCTGCCTCCCCTGTTGTCCAATCTTTCACACCATAATGACCCACAACTGTAAAAAATGTATGATAAAAATTTAAAAGACGCTTAAAAATAAACATGATTTAAAGAGATAATATTGATATTAAAATATTAAAATCGAATTCTGCCAAGCCTGCCTATGATAGTTCTAACACTACACAGGAACACTACTGCAACCCTAATTCTTACCTGTAGTTTACACTCACATACATAATTCTACTAACTTCAGTGAGACTGTTCAGGAGAGTTGGGTTTTCAGAATCCATCTTTATACTTTATAAAAGATTTAAAAATTACTTTCTGTGCATTTATTCCATAAAGCAATATCACTCATAACAATTTTTAGCAAAGTAATTGTTGTCATTAATAAATCCACATAACATTATAATATATGTTTATCTTTTGGGCTTTGCACCAATTTAGAAATCTGAGGTGAGATCATAGCCCCATTGTTGGGAAAAGTAAAGAATTTTCAACCCGATTGCATTCCATGAAATAAAGAATTTAACAATGGAATGCTTTGGTATGACAGAGAGAATGTCTTCTAGTAACATCACTTCAATCATCAGAGGCCCTCATCACACTGCCATCCACTGATCTTTTGTAGATTTTGGTAGAAAGGCCATACACTGATCTTTTGTAGAAAGGAGACTCTGTGAAATAAGGAATGTGGATACAACTATTATTACTGTAATTGAAATATGACACATAAGAGAGGAACAAAAGCTATCAATCCATTAGTTAGAGAATCACAGTTTCAGCTAATAAAAGACTCAACTTTTCATCCCTTGTCTGTTCTACAGAAGTCTTTAAACTATTAGTAGTCTTTAGCTGCATCTTTTATTTTCTCAATATGAAAACTGATAAGTCAGAAATGGAAAGAACAGAGACAAAGCTAAACAGCTTACTCAAAGTAGTTATATAAATGGTTTTTCTGAAATGTGTCCAATACCTAATTTTTTCTGATATATGAATTTTCAATCAGTTGGCAAAAAGTATTTTCATTGCTTCTCCGATAATGATTATAATTCTTGTGCATTGCACTAAAATTCCTCAATCACTTAGAACTAAAAATAGATGAAACAGTAAAGATAAATGGATGACTGATACAAATTTACATTTCTTTGGGTATCCAAGATGACCTTATTGGATATCGAGAAATCTCTCTCACAATATTTCTGATCTGCTAGTAAGCTTCCAAGATTTCCTATCTGATCTCTAGACAACAGAAATGTGCGTTAATTCAATTCAACAAATGCTCTTTCTTTTGAAATGATCCACTCTGCATACAATGTATTTCCTGTTTCTAGATTGGTCACCACTTGGAATATTCTGAGCGAAAAGGGAAGTTTAGCTGGGTAGAGGGTTTTTTTTTTATTTTGAATTCCCATACATATATTTCCAATTAACAACTTTATTCAGCTTTACATGACAATCTGAAAGATGCAAAAAATCGATTAATTTAATCTACCAAAAACACTTAAGTTTTCGAGAAAACTATTTCTCAGATCCTCAAACAGCAGGCCTTCTCTGTCTCCATAATATATCAAACTGTCACCAACTCCAGGAAATTCTTTATGTCCCACATCCTTTCAAATGCCACTTCAGGTCCCACTGATTCTTGCTATGCTATGGCTTCTAGAACTCTTTCCAACAGAACAATCAAATCCTTGAGTCTTCCTAGTTTCTCTTAAATTAACACTAATTATTCTATTCTTTATCCTGCTATACCATATCTACTGTTGAATCCAGGGCTCAAGATGAGACAATATTTTCTTAACTGATAGACAACTTCATCAAAATTGTTCTTAGTCATTGTCCTCTCGACAGGTTAGTCTTTTGACCCTTTGTTGCTTAAGGCAAGCACAAAACTAAAGATGTCACCTGCATGATGTATGGCAACCAACATAGTCTTCTTATATTTTACATGTGCAGACTGCTATCAGCTGTGAAGCATCCTGCAACACTTGTGTGTGATAGATTCTATATAAGATTATTCTTTATTGTATGGCAGAAGCACTTCCTGGTGACTTTTTTAACCACCTGCACAGACTTATTTCTCCCTATGAAAACTGGTGGGTTTTGTGATTCACTTGCTCTGTCCCCTTGTCAGGCACCTGCAGATCAAAACACTTCTGACAAAGACACCCCCTATATTGTCAGTACTCAGTGACTTTTTCTCAGCTACTGGAATTTTAGGCACCAGAACTGAGCTGAGAACCCTTTCCTACTTACTGTACAGCACATAGGGGAAAGACACTGTCAACTTCAGCTTTTATTTCAATAAATTTTATTTAATAAATCAAATTCTCTTATTCCTCCAGACAGATTCTCTAGCCACTTACAAGTTTAATAATTCAGTAGGACTGCAGGTGACTTTCAGATACCACAGAGATTGGAACCTTACAAGTACCAAAATAAGTAGGTAATGTAGCTCTTGCTAAAAACCTTTGCAATCTTACAGGGTTGAAGGGCAGCATGGAAAGAAGGAAAGGAATCTACAGTGCATGAATAGCAATGAGTGCCTTCAAAATGGGACAAGTTTAACCTGCTCCTTGAAATTTACTGGTCAGATTTTTTAAAATGAAGCTTTATTTAAAAATCACAGTAATTAAATATAATTATCTGGATTTAAGGTTTCTTTTCAAAGATAATCAGATTCCTTTTAAATCTCTTCATTCCTCCCTGTAGCAAAGTGGAGTGGCTGCCCTCTAACTCAGAGGCTGACAGAGGACTGCACTCCCCCTACTGGCCCAAGCATGCTATTATGCAGCCCCAGGCCCAGAAGCAGAGGGGTGGAGCCAGGGGTAGAGGAAGTATAAAAAAGCAGGCCTGAAGCCTCAGAAAGGGCCATGCACTCCTCACCAAAACGGAGTCCACCATCCAGAAGTCTCTTCCTCTGGGCAGATACAGGGTCTCCCCCCTTTCCCCTAAGGCATGATGGGAGTTGCAGTCTCCTAATTAACTTCAGAGGCCTCTCAAGCACAGGGTGCCTACAGAACCATGAAGAAACATTCCTGAAACGTTTACTGGATCTGCCCCTAAAAGAGCTCGTATGGATTCTACTAAAGAGAGCTATGATGATGACATACTTAGAAGCAATAAATTAGCCTAGCAGCCCAAGAGGAAAATTTCCTGATTCTGCCATCACTTCCACACAATGTTCTATCACGAGGCAAGTCATTCTTTGTCCATTGCAAGAATAGTAGGAAAAAATGATTTCTTCAGATAAGCTAGATCCACAATCTTTGTGTATCTAGCTTGAACTCCCCAGCCAACTACTGTTCCAGTGAAGCAAAGTTCAGATTTCAATACTTTGAACAAAATTACCAAGGTGGCACACATTCCCCAAGATAACAGTAATGACAAAGCGCTCAGTTGGCGGAACTCCTGAATTCTACTTCAGGAATTACAGCAATATAAAGCCTACTATTCTCCCCCAGTGATTCCTGCTTTATGCTTTGGTCCTCATACAGCAGTTCAGCTTCAAAGCTTCTCCTGCCACTTCAAAGTCACAGATGAAAAGAGTTCAGCAGTTTATATTTTGAGAGAAATAAGTCATTCTGCACAGAATTACTCTAGCATTCTAATGTAAACATAGCAAGGTACTTCCACATTATTTCAGATGGAATTAGTCAAGTTATTGGAGGATAGATCCATCAATGGCTATTATCTAAGATGATCGGGGATGCAACCCTAAGTCTGTGATTAACATTAGTTGGGAGTGGACAACAGGGGATGGATAACTCATTAATTGCTCTGCTCAGTTCATTCCTTCTGAGCCATCTAGTATTCGTCACTATTGGAAAACTAGACATTGAGCTAAGTGGACCGTTGGTCTGACGCAGTATTGTCATTCTTATGTTCTGAATCATACAAAATCTTCTAGCTTAAAAACGTTATCTTCACAGTAAAGGATTTTTGAAAATTTGTGAATGTGTAAAACATTATATGGGCACTTATGCTCTATCTAATACTGCCATATACATGAACTTCCTACAGAATAACAGAATTGGAAAGGCCCTCTTAGCTGTTTTGCAAGGATAGTGTTGTCCCTTAACATGAACCCCAAGGAGTTTACTCCTAAAGATTTTTACTAGAGGCAGCTCAACACCTTCTAACTTGAAAAACTATTTTACAGTCTAACACTAGTTGCTAATTTAATGACGGTGGTAAAGTATGGGCTTGATCCAGCTTCTATTCAAGTCAATAGAAAAATTTCCTTATGCTTTAATGGTGCATGACCAACACCTGTATCTGTAAACCCACAAAAGGAACATACAAAACCAAACAACTCCCCTCCCCCATCAGAATTAGTTGGAATTCTGTGCAATTTCTCTACCAAGTTATTTTTGTAAGTAAATAAAGAGGTCATTGTTGTGTTCGATTTACAGGGACTGTTACAAACAAAACAAACCCTTGCTGTTATACACATCAGCACCTGATTTCAGCTTTGTAATCCCATTATTACGGTTATAATTCACAGCTAGTTATTAGCACTTTCAGCTAAATGCTTCCACGCACCTTATCTAGACTGAAGATATGAATGAAACATCAGACTTAGGCATCCAAATTGCAGAAAGAACATGGTTCTAAGTACCACAGAAAACCACATCATCATATGAGAGTGAATTTGTTTCTTTCCTACTAGAAGCCATGGGGTGATTTCAAAAATCCCTTAATTACTACACTGTAGAGAATATGAAACTAGTTTAGATAAAATGGTTGGTTATGCGTTTAACTACTTTATTTCAACTACAGTGACAATGTGGTGGTTCTGAAAAATTCCACTTTAAATTATTTACAGACTATATATACCAAATCTTTCTTTCCAAAAGGGACAGGCACTTCAAGAACAGAGTTCAATCCCCACAGCTATTCCATGAATTAAAATATAGTGATACACAGAGAAATACCCTAGCAGCGAGGCACAAAATAATTAAAACATGAGATTTAGCTCAGCACTGCAGGACAAGTCGTAATCTCGAGAAGATCGGGATCCCAAAGCTTTGGCACCTAAAAATGCATGAAGAGACAGCATGCCATTTCAGAACTGGGCACATCACCAGTCTGCTGTTCACAAGGCTATTCAAAATGCTTGCTGAAATCTTGGATTAAGTTTACCAAGTACATTCTTTCTGTTCATCCACCAGCAAACTCATATCGTGGACAGGCTTTGAAATCAATCATTTCCTGTTTGTTCATTTTTAGAGGAGGCACAATGCACAAGAGAATGAACTGCCGGTGTTATAATAAAACTGAAAGGCCACTGACCCAAAATGGCAATGAACACACACCAGTGAATGCTAGATGGATCAGAGGATTGGTAATAGCGACACAGCCTTTCACTTCCAAGTCACCAGCATGGATTTGACACAACTCACCTTACAGCGACCCACAGTATATAAGAAAAGTTGGTGATGACTGTCCATTTTGTGATGCTTGATTTTACCATACTTACACGCATTGAGTAATATCTTACTATCCTAATAGTCTTCATCTCGCAAGGTGCCAAACATTTTGGGTCTGTTCCAGCAAAGCACTCAGGCATGTGCCTCAATGGAACTATTCGTGTATTTAAAAGTTAAGCACATGCTTAAGGGCTTTTATGGGATTGGGGACAAAGTGCTCCACACCTGGCTGGACTGAGCCCCCATTGGACTATTATTCAGTCTGAATAAGAAGGGCAGAATCATGCCCCTAGCAAGGGTGGCCGCACTGTAATGAGTTTGCTTGTCAGGAGTCTTGGCAGAGAGGCTGATGGGACTGATTGGGTATGCCAGGGGTGTCAAACTCATTTGCTCTGGCAGGCCAGATTTGACTTAATTGTACTTCAAGTGGACCGTACATACCATAAATCAAAATGCTTGGGTACTCTTGTGGCATCACAGAGTGCTGTGTATGCAAGACTGCACTCTGTGATATCCTTCTCTCTCTCCCTGTTAGGGACAGAGTGTGATCTTGGAGGCTGGATAGATGAGGTTCACGGGCCACATCTGGCCCCCGGGCCGCATGTTTGACACCTCTGGCATGGACAGCACACAGTAGAGCAGTGTTTCTCAACCAGTGTTCCATGGAACATGGGTGCTCCACCAACATAGTGTAGATGTTCCGTGACCCACTCCTTCAGGGGGGGAGCTTAGTAAGGAAGGAGCAATTTAAAATGCCCCAGCTGCATGGACATTGATGCACGCTTGGAAGCTTTGCTGTGGGTGGGGCATTTTAAATCTCCAGCCACTGTTACTGGCTTTTTTGAGAATGTTTTCATCAGGTGTTCCTTGTAAAGTAATCAATACCTTTAGGTGTTCACCAGTACACTAAAGGTTGAGAAACACTGCTATAGATATGACGTGATAGCTCTGTAGTCCAAAGGACCATTTTGTGAACAGAACTGTCTGTTCTGAACTGTTCCAGAGGTGTCTGTCCACAGGAGCACTAAATTCACATTAAAACCAAAATGAGAAAATACCTCCACTAACAGCTACATTTAAATCATATTTACTCTACAGTCCATAATATGAAAGTGCAAGAGTAAAGCGATCTGATGTGAGGTATTGTTACAAATCCCAGTTCAAGTCACCAAGAAAAACATTGTTCTATTCTCTCTGAAAGTGTCTGCCATTAATTTAAATAATTTGCTGTAGCTGGGTTTACTGATGATATAGACTCTTCCCAAGAGAATAACCAGAGCTCCAAATATTCTGGAAAGTAGGGTGAAGATGCCATATTAGGAGGCCTCAGTAGAAATATACAGATTCTGGATAGTCAGCTACTGCATTCAGTTTTGGTGTACTTTTTCCCCTATAAACTCTTCTCAGATAGTGTGGTCTTCAAGATCGGAAATATATTATTTAATACTGCTGAATACACCACGGGCCTTACAGCAATAGAAACAAACAACTGCTACAACCAGATAGATATTAACTGTGATCTGAGACGAACAGATGGGAAAACTGATAATGATTTCCATTTGTAATGCCCATAAAAAAATAAAAGAACCTCACATTTTATACCAAGAAAAAAACACTACATATATTCCTCAGGACCTAGTAAAACAGGATTTATTGAACATGCAACTCACAAAGACAACTAATGAATGGCAAGAGGAACAGCACGTGTAATGTGGAGATACACTGCAAGAAAATTAAGCAGGTCCTTATGGGAAAATAGCCATCATTTCCATATTCTGTGTTTAAAAAAAAAAAAAGAAACCCAAGGTTTCTAACTGAATACAAGGCAGTAACTCAAGCACGAGCATCTCGGGATGTCAGAAACTGTGGAAGTGCAATTCCAAAAGCAGAATCCAAAAGATAATTGCAGTCTTAGTCCTGGAGTGGTGATTTTCCTGAACAATTATCAGGTTACCTAAAATTAAATCTGTCAGAAAAGGAGAAAAAAATTGATACAGGAGGATAAAGGATTATAGCAAGTGAGAGAGATAACTAAAGAGAGAAGAAGAAAATAAAGCACTGAAATAATCTACTTTAAAAAATGGGTTACAGACACACACAGATCCCATCTCACTTTATCTAATCTGTAGATCAAAAATTCTCAGACACGGAAAGTACTCCTGTAATGTGGTGAAGAGCACTATGCAATACCGAAAATACATGCACAATTTTCTAACAGCCTTAAGATGCCACGTCTTGTCAAGACTGGGAATCTTAACCACAGATCACACTAAAGATTTCTCATCAAACAGGGTTCTAAGGGAAGCATTGGAAAGACGGGGAACATGAGTGCATATATGCACACAAAGAATACATTAGTGCCACATTCTTTAGCTACAGACCATGGCTTTAAGATAATCGATCGTTAAAAAGGAAGTCAATCTTCTTAAATAAATCATGAAAAGACAGTTCAAATGGTGCATGCCACTCTTTCTCTAGGGAGCTCGTGGGTAAGGGAGGGAGAAGCATGACAGTAACTTGACAACAAAACAAATAAGGAGTCCTCTGGCACAGGGCAAGATTAACTGCTTCCCACCACACCCGCCCCCACCTGGGGCTCTACTCCCCTCCACCATAGGGGCCAGGCCCCTGCCTCCCAACACTAGTTGCCCAGGGGAGAGGGTTTTCTCATTACAATCAAATTCAGACCTCCTGCACAAGTCAAATCTCAAGGCCACACAAGGAAATAAGAGTTTTGTTTGCAGGATTTAGCCACAGATGTAGCATAGCACAGGAACAAATTTTCAAATAGGGAAAGGTATGGAAATATTGAGTAGATCATTTGGGAAGACTATAAACATATTCTATAGCAAGGTGTAGCAAGAGAGCTTTAAAAAATAAAGCCAAATTAACAGCTTCCACAGCTGAACCCTGGGAAGACAGTGGCACAAATTCCACTATCACCAAAGATGCAAAGGGCTGCAAATTATCTTGTCAATGTGATTATGGCCCCACTTGTTTTCTGGATACCGTCTAATGTCCCCTAGTAAAGTACAGAATTTAATGTATTTATTTTCTCCAATTAGAGTGGGGTCAGCAACCTTTGCCGGCCCCCATACCAACCCTGCCTCCCAACCCTCAGCAGGTGCCGGGGGCGGGGACAGGAGGGGACAGGAGCCATGGTGAGTGGAGCCAGCTGGGGACAGGAGCCATGGGGAGCGGGGTGAGATGGGGACAGAAGCCATGGGGAGCGAGGTCAGCTGGGGACAGGAGCCGCAGCACACGCATGGCTCTTGCAGCCCCAGACCCCACAGAGGGGACCAGCCGCACCACTGCCGGGATTGCCGACCCCTGAATTAGTCTGATAAACGTTACTTTAAAGAGTATGTTAAGCTAGTGTGACAGGCAAAATACCAGAGCATTTGGTCTTCAGAAGGAACTTCTTTAGGCAGGTTTCTACCTAAAGCAAAATATGTCCATTATCTGAATGTCATTATTATTATATTTTCTTACATCTGCCATCCTGTTAGGATCAATGCTTAGATGCTAATCATGATAACTGTACATCAAGTACCGTAAGCGCTTCAGCAAACAAAACAAAACAAAACAAACAAAAAATGCGTTATACATCAAACCAGCATTAAAAGAAAACCTGTCAGCTTCGGTTCTTAGTCTCACCCATCAATAACCTGTCTTTGATATCCATTCAAAAAAGTACAGCTTCTCAGACTGATTATGTATTAATAATATTCAACCTATCTGCCATTTCAAATGGTTGGTACAAAAACATGTGGCATGCAAGTGAATGACTTACGCCCAGTTTTCCTTTATGTGCAGAAAAACATGTTAGGGTCAAAATGGGACTCAAAGACGTGAACGTACTGAACAGCATAAATGCATGGTATTATCCCCATAATTACTGATTACTTGTGTCATAGTAATATCTAGAGGCTCAAATTATGTTTGAGGCCCACTTGTGCTATGCATTGTATATACACAGACTAAGACAGTTCCTGCTCCACAGATCTTCCAATCTAAATAGACAAGCCTGACAAAATATAAGGGAAAGAAAATATTATTCTCATTTTACTGGTGGGGAACTTATACACAGAGGTTAAATCTCAGTTAAATACTTTCGCACAGAGAGGATGTGACTGAAGTGGGAACTGAAGCAGATCTCCTGAGTCCAATTCTAGGCTATGTCTACACTTACAAAGCTAAGTTGACTCTATTAACTCAACTTGACAAGGTCGACTTAAAGTCGACCTTAAGTCGACTTGAGAGTCTACACTAGACTCTTAAGTTGACTGGCTAGGTCGACGGAGAGCCGCGGCTCCGAAGGAAGCCACGGCTCCCAGGGAGAAGGGGAGCTGCGGCTCCTGGGGATAAGGGGAGCTGCGGCTCCCTGACAAGATGGACCCATGGCTCCCTGCTTGTCACGGAGCTGCAGTTCCCTTGTCCCCTGCCCTAGGTCGACTTAGGAAATTAAGTTGACTTAGGGCATCCACACAGGTTTTAGGTCGACTTAACGAATCAACTTAGGCGTTAAGTCGACCTAAAGAGTGGTAGTTATTAAGTCAACTTACGGTAGTGCTTAAGTCAACTTAATGAAAGCCTAGTGTGGATGTGGCTTTGTATATGTCCTTAAGTCGACCTGAACTGGCAGTGTAGACACACCCCTAGTGCTCGAATTACAAGACCAAGAAATGTGGTGAATTTTTCATCACTTGCAGTCTTTAAAATCAAACTTTAGATGTCTTCCTAAAAATATATATTCTTGAACAACAAGATATGGGCTTAATGCTGCATTTACTGGGTGAGGTTTTCTGGCCTCTCTTATACAGAAACCCAGGCTATGACCATAGACTCCCTTCTGTTCATAAATCTATGACCAGCCTTTCTCTCAACATGTAGAAGTATGCTGAAAAGTGTGGATGCAGTCTGTACAGGGAGTACCAAGGAATACATAAGAGTCAGAGTATCTGTGAAAGGAGCTGGAGAAAAATTCTTTGCTAAACTGCTATGCTATCAAGACTATGCAACAATGAGCAACACAGGCCTGCAAGAGAAGGATGAGAGCCAGGAATAGAGAGGGCCAATGTAACCTGTCAGGTTTGATCATGGAAAGAGGACAGCACGCAGGGGTGGCGCAAGCCATCCCCAGACAAGGAGCCTGCCCCCTTCCCTAACTATGCCCCTCCGCGCCCCCCCCCCCCCAGTCTGGCTGGACCACTTTGATTGGTTAGAGGGAAAGGCACTTTTCACATATTCATTTTGTTAGGGCTTTCAGACTCTGGCATTTTTCACAGGTTCACTGGGCCCATTAAGGAAGCTGGAATAGCAATGGTAGAGGATCATACCAAAAGACTGCTATTTAAGGGTTACATTGTCTAAGTGGGAGCAGGGAGTTTTGTTTTAAGGAACCTGCAGCGTTTGTTTCAGTTTCGTTTCTCCTCTTCTGACTGAGAAGGTGGAAACCCCAGTTTTGCTAACCTGTACTGTTGCTTGTGCGTTCAACACTTAAGTTCTGTTAGTCCAGTCCTGACTGCTGTCTCATTTATTCAGCAGCTTCTGCTAAGAAAGGAAAGGTAGCTGTCCTGAGAAGTTCAAACAGGAGACAAGTGGAGAGAGTAGACAAATTGCTAAGGGAAAGCAGAGTTACAGCCCAGAAAGCTGGTAAGGGAGAACTGGTTTCCAGGAACAGGCAATGAGAAGTCTTGGCTCTTCTTTGTAAAGGCCCAAGCATTCCACCCCATTTCTGCCCTATCATGCTGTCTAAGCAAAAACACCTATTTTCAGGAGCTTTAAACCAGTATTTCATAAATCCAGCCATAAAAACACCTCAAAGAAGTTCTGATGTCACAGAAGTACAGCGACGTTCCTCAGAAAGGTCCAATGAAGCAAGCATTTGTTGGGAGGAGGAATTATGCAGTACTAGTGAGTCTGACGTTTGTGAGGGCAAATGTGATGAGGAAAATGATCCAGGGTGCCATGTGCTGGTCTATTGCCCAAGGTGTGTGTACCTACTTATGTACATAAGTTACCCGGTCCAAGTGACATTCCACAGTCTAAGCAAGAAAGTCCTATACAGCCAGTGCTAAAATATTTCCCACCAACAAAATTTGGAAATCATGGCGATTCAATCCAACCTGGTACAAACTGTTCTCCTAGTTGGAAAACAGTGCAAATGCTGTGTTTTGCTTTGCTTGTCGCCATTTCACTGGAAAGGATGCAAGTAGTGGTGAAAATATGTTTACTCACAAGGGATACAGCAACTGGAAAAAAGCTATTGAGAATGATTCAGGTCTGAGGCTGCATAATAGAAGTGCAGGTCACAAAGACTACATGGTGGCTTAGGAGAGTTACAGACAAACACAGACAGGCAAGGGAGGCTCAGTTTTAGCCCAATTAAGCTATGCTCATAAAGAACTTATAAAAAAAAATAGACATTATGTGGCTACTCCTGCAGAAATTCTTTTGTTCACCTCTAAACAAAAAATTGTTTAGCGTGGGCACTGGGAAAGTGATGAGTGACAACAGAGGAAATTTTCTTGATCTCTTGCAGCTAGTTGCTAACCATGATCCCAGAATTGAGTCTAAAATAGACAGTTTACCTCACAATGCAAAGTATACATATCATTAAATTCAAGATGAATTATCATGTATCATGAGCAGAATGATTCTAGAGTCAATTTCCCAAGAAGTCAAAGAAGCTGGGTTTTTTGCATTAATTGCTGATGAAACAGAGGACATACGTAAGCAGGAACAAATTTCAGTGGTTCTCTGTTATTGCTACCGAGGCAATCTATTTCAACTATTTGTTAGCTTTCATCCGTGTCATTCACTGGATGCTACTTCACTAATGAGTTATATAAAGAACACCTTGACATGTTGTGGCATAGATATAAAAACCTGCATAGCACAAACCTATGATGGTGCCAATGTAATGAGTGGAGCACTAAATGATGTGCAAGCACAGTTTCTGGAAGAGGTACCACAAGCTATCTACGTTCATTGTTACAACCACAGATTGAAATTAACATAGATGATGTTGCCAATTTCTTTACTCTTCTTCAACAACTATATATGTTTCTATCGCGTTCCTCTGTGCATTCACGTTTCAATGAATTGCAAAAAGAAACGGGGAGCAGAATTATTGAACTGAAGAAATTGGCAGACACTCGCCGGGTATGTCAGATTGCATCATCCTTAGCTGTTAAAGCAACACTTTCAGTAATTTTATTGCTTCTGAATATAATCAGCAATCAATAGAATTCTGAAAGAAGTGTAGAGGCATGTGGCATTCTAAACCAGATAGACTTTTCCTTTTTTGTTTTGTCTGAATCTTTTTAGTGAAGTGCTTCTTGAACTTAAAGTGGTATCAGATTACTTGCAGAAATCAGATTGTGATGTGGCTCAAGCTTGCTTCCTTCTTAACTCTTTGATTGATAAACTGCAAGATCTGAGGGATCATGAGGAGAATTTCAACAAAATTATGGCCGACGTAAAGATTATTGCACAGAAAAATTCCATCAAAATGCAAACTAAAGAAAAGAGAATCCGCTGTATGCTCCCAAAATTTCAAAGCTATGTTACTGAACTCAACACAGCAGAAAGTATGCTTCCAAAAACTGACCATGATTTTAAAATAAAGGTGTTTTTACTTCCTATTTCTAATCACACCATCAGTGAACTTAAACAACGATTTACAGACAACGCCCATGTTTTAAACAGGGTCAGTGCATTCAGTCCAAAGTGCCATTACTTTCTTGATTCAGACAAATTCAGACCATTTGCAAGACATTACAATAGTGATATGGATGGATTTGAAGCAGTACTGAGACTATTTCCAAAAGTTCTAGAGAGGTATGAACATGAGAGAGAAATAAAAAACTGTCACAATAACCAAGTGCTTAATCTACTTGGAGAACTGAAAATGTCTTTCAGCGAACTCTATCAATTGTGTGCTATTGCCATCACCATACCTGCATCAAATGCAGGCTGTGAACAGACATTTTTGTGTCTGCGTCAAATTAAGACCTATTTGAGGAAGAGTACAGGTGATGAACCTAATTAACATTGCCATACTGGCAATAGAAAAGAGACTCTCCAAAGCCCTTGACCTTGAAGCAGTGGTTAACCGCTTTGCAAAACTGCATAAGAATCAGCGCATTCCACTTCTGTAGATATTTACATGTGTATTTTGCCTCTGCTCTCCTCCCTCTCACTGACTTCCCATTTGATCAAACTGCAAAAAAAGACATCTCAAACATGAGGAAGACCATCACCACCAGCTGGGCCAAGTCTCTAACACCTCACCGTATACATGCTGTCACCCTTTCATTTCTGAAAGATCACCACAACCAGAGGTTATGAGCTCTTCTTTATTCACAAATCTCATTTCAATTCTTTTGCAGTTTCAAATTCCAGACAGTCGTTCCTGTGAAGGATCACCCCCATATACTCTTTACATAGCACATCCAAAGTAGTTCTCATACTTACAGTCCAAAAGTCCCCAGAGAAGCTCAAACCAAAGTAATTTACCCCAGGTCACACAGGCCCACTGGTCACAGAAACCATCAAGAAGACCATTCACAGCCCAAGTTTACAAAAAGCCCCATGGGTTAATTGCACCTTCATTTCCTTCTTGCTTGTGACTGGCATCTGATTCTATCTGAACACATTGTACAACAGAGGACGATTTTATATGGTCATTGCGCAGTGTAACAGGAGGGTAAGGGCTGATCCTTTGGGAATGATTGAAACAAGAATCACAAATCAAAGAAGAGCTGCTGTGTAGACTCTGGTGATCTCTAGGAGTCTGAAATGAAGGAGAAAGCCCATTTGTGTACTGCCAGCTTGATCAAGCAAACCTTGAATAAACAACAGCATGTCTTGGCTTTCTTACCCGACCAGGAGTTGTCTTGTCTCAGTTTGCTCTGCTTCCTCTCACTGACATCTTGTGTATTCCTGGATGTATCTGTACTAGTACTAGCTCAAAAGTAAGCAACTGTATTTGAAAGAAATGTATTACCAGTGTTCTGTTCTGCCTAATTTGTACATAAAATGTTTACATAGGGACTTATTTGGAAGCTGTTTTCCTTGTTGTAATTTGAATTTGGTTGGTTAATGCTTGCTTGCAGTATAAAGAGCAAACTATGTCACCTAAGTTCATCTAAATCAGTAGGATTTATTTCAGAAAAAACAAGTTTAGGATGAGTGCTTGCCCACCCTGAAATTCACAATGCCCCCCTTATGCCCCCCCCATACAAAAATTTCTGGAGCCGCCGCTGGACAGCAGACACACAGAAGTGAGAAAAAAGGGACCATAAGAATGTGGCCAATGTGTGAAAATGTCATAGTCTTGTACTACATACAAACAAGCAATGTGAGATGCTAAGAAATGGCTCCAGTGGGAATGGGTGGGAAGAAAAATACGACATGACACAAACCATGTTTACCGGCAGCATTACTGGTTACTTAGCAAGCAGTGGCTCATTGACAACCCTTCTTTTGGCCTCCTCTCCAGGCAGCAGGAATTATGGCACTTATTTTAGAGCCAAGTTTTCTGCTTTTAGTTAAAACATCTCTTTAGATTTGTAGTTTGTATGTGCATTGGGATAGAAAATGACAACTGACTGCGCCTTAGTTCCGGTGAAATACACCTTCTGTTCACACCCACTTTCTCTAGGCTTCTAAATCCATACTACAGTAGCTAAACATAACTCACTTTGATATTCAGAGGCATGGCAGGAAATGCCATAGAAGTCAGGGGGAGCGGCAGATGCTAACCACCTTTTGGAGGGGGGAAAAAAGGGGAAAAAATGTATCAGGCTATTTTTATTATGGAGCTGAAACTTGCATCTGAAAATTTTGACCCAAGAGCAAAGAACTGTTCACGCTTAGCCTTCCCCCAATAAATTCTTCATACATATTCAAGCAATAGTCAAACTATTTCTCCTATAAGCTGGGAAGAACAAAAAAAGATTGTTATTTTCATTTTTAAATAACTGGGACAAATTTGGTTATTACTTTTTTGGGGAACGTATAAGCTAAATAAGAACACTTGAGTGACAGTGACTATGCAGTCAATATTTTAACATTGCAACTAGTAATATACAGGGTCTTTTTTGTGATGGTACTCAGGGGTACTGTGGCACCTTTTTTTCACTGCAATGCGGCGGCAGCAGCCCAAGGTCCCAGGCCGAGTATTGGCACTTCTTTAAAAAAAAATACAAAAAAAGCACTGGTAATATATGAACCTCAAAATATCTACGGTTTGATCAGAATAAATTTAAACAAGTCTTTTGATTGTTCCCTTCTCCAGCTTTTTTTCCTCTGTTCTGACTCCTAATAATCTCAGAGGTATCCCAGAATGCATTGCTTCCTATTTTCCTGAAAAGTTTATGCCATTGGATGGCAATACCAGTGCAGCCATACTCTCTAGAATTCACATATTGGATCCAGTAAAAATAGCAGAGCTGTTAAAAATCATCACTTTTTGTCAAAATTTCAAACTTTGAAATGATGTTGACACACTATAAAAAGTAGGAAGCCTTTTATGGATCACAAAGACGTTGCTTAAATGAGAATTTTCATACCTAAAGAAGAGCTGAAACACAAATCAATACTTAGGCAGAGGTTCAGATCAGGGTGTTTTGTTTCTTGAGATTGACTGGATCATCTCAAATTTATAGACCATTTTACTGACCATATTATTTCATGGAAGGTTCTCCAATCCAGAAAACCCTTTATATGATTAGCTTTAAGATCTGTGCTCTTTTCTTAGATTCTTCTTTATTCGTGTTTCACCAGATCTATAATTGGACACTCTCTCAAAAAAAAAAACAACAACCCAAAACACATCATTTTTAGAGTCCTAATGAAGTTGTACAGGGAAGCTGGTACATAGCTGGCTGAGGTATAGTACAAAGCAACTTCTTCTGTTCATACAGTGATTCCTTGAGAGATTCAGTTACTCTAGCAGATGGAGGACTGCAGTAAAAGAAAGATAGTCAAGGTTGGAGAGGTCATAAAGCTCTCAAGAGCAAGAAATTACATGAGTATATCTGCCAATTCATTCTATTTATCAAAAGTCATAAGGCGCTTACCAGTTTCTTCAATTCTTCATTGTTTCACTGGAAGAATAGTATTTTAAGAATCTCATATTCAAACCATCTTGTTTTAATGGCATCTAAGCTTATTCTTTCATTTTAATTTCATAAGTGAAGTTTGGATCTCACATAAACCTTAGAAAGAGACCGCCTGCTGGTGGGAAACCAACACGATACATACACACACAACTGCTCGGTTTAGGTGAGCAGTTGATGGTTACTATTCTGATACTACAGGACTGGGCTCCTGCTAGTAGAACAACCTTAGTTCCTCACACACACACACACACACACCCTTTTTTCCCCATTGATGTCAAATAGGAGCAGAACTGCAGCTTGTAAAATAACTTTCCTCTTCTGAGGATCAAGTTTCTGAAATGAAGTCACAAAGTCACAGCTATGGGATGGGGGATGCATGGCATGGGAATCACGAAAAGGGAGCTTCAGAAGGAATTGTGCTTCAGTGAGTTACAGTGCTTTCAAGAGCTCCCAGGTGCAGAAGGGGTGTGTTTGCTGCACTTCCACCTAAGGGAAGAATGCACCCTCTGCTGGGCTCCTTACATCCTCCCGCAACAATTTGGCCCTAACTGCTCAGTAAAGTTGATCCTGTAAAACTCATTGAGCAAAAAAAAGGTTATTGAAGCCATTGGGAGTAAGCCAGAGTAAGGACAGTAGGGTTTGGACTATTGTCTCTAAATACTGCAATATTGGCCTGTGCAATGATTGTAGCGTGTATGATGAGCAATGGTCCTGCTACCAATGGTTAGGCATTTTATTTGTATAGAGTCTCAAGTACTATAAACTTGAAAAAATGAAGAGTTCATACTACTTAGAAATTCTAGGAAATTAAAACTGCAGGAGATTTGAATGCCTTTTATCAAAGCCATCTCAGAAGAAATAGCTTTCTCCCCACTTCCATTGCACATGTTTATTATTTCAACTCTTGCCCAAATTGTAAAACTAAGTTTCCGATGAGCTGAACATTTAAATCAAACTGTAAACTTTAACTTTCAATAAAAGATCATTACTAGAAGCTGTCTGCAGTCTTCCACACATTGATCACTTATTGCTTATACAAAAAGCAGTGGACTTGCTGAAAATAGAGCAATTACACTAGAATAAACAGAACTGTGCTCTCCACTGAATACATCACATTATATAACTGGGTCAAAGTATAACTTTAATAAATGGAAAAAGGTGTATAAAAACAACATCTGCCAAACAGTAATAGGCTTCATTTCTGGGAAATACATCCATTAAAGGTTCACAATCATATCCTTGTAACAGAAAGAGACCGGGAAGACTAGCCTATAAATGGGCAAGCTAAGAATGAAAAATGAAGGCAAAGAAGCAGCTTTACCTAAGAAAATTCAATGCAACTTATGTAAATAAATAGGTCCCATATTCAGCATATAATGACCTGCAAGCAGGCACTGGTTTCTCCGGTGAGATGATTGCTTAATTCTTTCATATTCATTTCCTACATAATATTTTTCTTCAGAAATAAAGCTATGATAAGCCTACCTCCTATCAGAAGATGCTTACTAAATCCAGTGAGTGTACTGGGATGCCCCTAGTTAAATGATACCTTCATGGAGACTCAAATGTTACATCTTTCTAGCAGTGTCCTAGTAATATTCTTATTAAAACATCATCCATGACAACAACAAAAAATCATCTTATCAACACTGCCATTATAAAGTAACACAAATACACCACAATGCCTCCTTAAAAATATCTCTTCCAATTTGAATCCAATGCCAATCATAAGGTGTTTTAATCTTCTTTAAATGAAATTTGCCAGCTGGAAATATAGAGAGCCTGAGCCATGTGATCATGAAGCTCTTTGCAAACAATCAGGAAGTGTTCCACAGACCAGTAGCTTTCCTTAGGCCAGTTAGAGACACGATTGTGCAATATAAGCACCTCGAGTCAAGTATCAAAGTGAATAGCTCAACACTCTAATGCACTGTTGGTACATGGAGATAGGCATCAGAAATCATAATTTCCTAAGACACTGAATATTATACGCTACAGCAGCTGTTCTCAACCACTGTGTTGGGACACAAAGATGTGTCGTGAAGAGCCGGGAGGTGTGTCAAGGAAAATTGGCAGCTCAGCTTGGGGCTCCTGCCGCCCACCGCTCTCTGCTGCCCTGAGCAGCCCATTCCTGCTGCACAACACAGGCAACAGCCAGGGCCAGATGAATAAAGGGACTTCGGGGGCTGCAACTCTGAGATCCTGGGCTGTGGGGGGAAGGCACCACCTGCCCCACAAAATTAAACCCAGCCCCATCAAGCCAGACCACCAGGGCCCCAGCCTGCACTTCTTGACTCTGCTCCCACCCAAGTCCCGGAATGCTGCATCCTCCAGAGCGCGGCAGCCTCCCAAGCGCTCCCAGCCTAAGCGCCACCACCACCGGCAGATTGTAGTGTGTCATGCAGGGGAACATCATCTGTCAGGTGTGTCGTGACAGAAAAAAGGTTGAAAACCACTGATCTATACCACCTTTCTGTTATGAGTATCCGAAGACTAAATGACTGAAATTCAGTTTGCTTCCAGCTGAAGAGCTTGGTCAGATCACTACATGGCTTCAAATTACCTGGTGTTTTTAGAAGTAAATACAAATACAAACCTATATACACAACACTCAAAATATACCCATGTAGATTACACGCACACAGAGATGCTTAAAGAGATTATTCCATTTAGATTTTATTGACGTCAGTGCTAAATGCCTGAGGATGCAGTACTTAGGAAATCACACGATAACAGTTTTAAAACTAAATGCTATGACTTTAAAAGTAATTTCTTCATATTAACCAGCCTCATACACTGTCAGCTGTGCTGAAAGAGCTCTGAACATAGTACAGTCATTGTGAAATCACATATTCCGAACTAACTGGGGCACATGTTTCAAGGAGATTACCACAGACAACAATGGAAATATAGCATAAACTGAAGAATAGAAAACTTGCTATATTTTCCACTTACAACTCTACTCTGAATATTCAAGTAAAAATATATTTTACTGAATCCAGACAATATTTGTATTTGATGACTAAATTAGATCTCCAAACTAGATAATTGCTCTTCAGAGAGAAAAATAAGACATCCATCAATGAATTTAATCAGTAGCATGTCTTAAAGTACATGGTATATACCAGTGATGTTATACGATGAAAGGCTTGTAAATTAGACTGAAATGTTTAAAGCTACACAAGAAAAATTGGCAGCTCGCAGTTGGCAGGTTTTTGGTCATTGGTTCTTTGGAAGCAATTCTTCCACCATTCACATACCTTTACCAAGCTTAATTCAATAGATGAACGATTTCTGTCAATTTTATAATTAGATTATATACCCTTCAGGGCAAGGATTATGTCTTCTCATTGGTTTGAGCAGCACCTGACAGATTTTGGGCCAACATCCTCTGTGCGAGCTACAAAACCATCTTAATCATCTGCCTTAAGATAACTCAGATATGGGCAATATCAACACTTGCCACAGGACCACTGTCATAGCTCCTAAGCCACCCCCTTCCAGCCTTCCTGCTGGCATAGGAGACTTGGCTGCGGAAACAGAGACCTGACTGGGAAACTACTATATCTAGTCAATTTCTGTCTGCTGTTCCAGTAACATAATTTAGTCCATCACCAAGACTGCTCCAAGTATCACAGCAGGACCAGGCTGAGGTCTGGAGAAGAGGACTCCTCCCAAACACTGCTGCATGGTAAAATGGCTAATCCTAAGAATCTGGCCCTCTGACTTTACCAAAACATAAGCAAAAATAAAAAATCAAGAATGATCTTGATCAGAACATGGGGAAAGACTGCCAGTAATGAAGTATGAACCATAGTTCAAATGTAAACTGCATAGCTGATATCTGCTTGTGTTTTAATTTTTTTTGTTTGTTTCTTTAATATTAGGTTTTGTGATCTCTTGTTCAGTTTCTGTGAAGACACAACATTTGGTTCAAAATCTGGACTAGGAATCAAAAGATCTAGGTTTCATTCCTGATTCTGCCGCAGACTACATGAATGACCTTAGGTAAAACATTTAATCTCTCCATAGCTCAATGCCCCATCTGAAATATGGGGACAAACAACACCCACTTATCTAATATGGCTGTTTAGTGGCTAAATTCATCATTGTTTGTGAGATGCTCAAATAGTATGGTGAGGATAACCATAGAAAAGCTTGCAAATAATTATTATTCCAAAATTCTGAGTAATCTTCTGTAAGTTGACAGGTGATAAGTAAAATATATTAGAGCATATATATCAGTGAAAAGAGCGTGACATGACTTTAAATCTTAAAATTATTACAGGATTTCTCTATCTGTTCTGCAGACTGGCTATTATTCTTCCAATGCCACTTGGATGGCTAAATATAAACAGCAAAAAGTGGCTACAATTCAATGAACTTTCTATTAATACCCTGGCGAGTAGGCATTAAAGACCGTATCTGAATAAGAACCAAAGAAAAGAGAAGCAGGGGTGGGAGGGAGGCGTCTAGGAAAACAGAAACATTTTCTATGATTCATGAGAAAGTATGAGGACTGCAAGTGATTTGCCTTGGCACCAAGATAAATGATCTAATGTGCCAGTTAACAAGTTAAGGAAATACAGCCCACAATTGCAGATGGGTGCACATTTATAGGAGGATACACTGACATTTCAACATCCCCTATAAAATCATTTCTGGTTATATTATACTGCTTTCTGCTTACAGAGCCACAACGATGGTCAGAATATACTTTGTCAAAGTGCAGTCCAAACCACTATTGCCACAGTACAGTTGTAAACATACAGAAAATTACTATAGGGCCAAAAAAGTTGACCCTAGCCTTGTCATTATCATCATTATTCATTCTCTCTCTCTGTCTCCCTCAGTGAGAGCATGTTTATATGGCTGTATAACCAAGAGAATCTTAAAAGAAACGCTACAGATTGGAAGGCGTCACACCCTCCCCCCCTCCCCGGTCGTGCCAAAACAGGTGTCTAGTAATTAAAAGGGCACATTGCTCAGGAATGCCTAGAAGAACAGCACAGCACAATGCAGCCAATGAGTCTTTTCATTCCTCAGACACTTTTACAAGGCATCCACTGATAAGAGCAGTCACGTGACAGGGAACTACAGGTAGGGAACAAATACCAGCTTCCTCTTCCAGTTCATATATCCTTTATTATAAAAAAAGGTTTTGACATCCACAAAAGCATTCAATGAACAGTTCCTTTTTTATCTGACTGTCATGTGACAATGCTAAGGAATCACAGAGACTCATTTTCTCCTAACGCTGAATGGGGGACTCAATTAGAATAAGGAACCCAGTATTTACCCTACAACTATTCCACTTCCCTACAGAGCTTTTGCCTAGAGTCTTTCCCACCTCCCTTCTGTTTGGCTTCCTGCAGATGATTAAAGTAAACATATCCTCAGAGTGACTTCAATTTTCTTTAAAAGTCCATGATATCAACAACTGGATGTTTTGGTCCCTTTCCTCTAGTATAAACCCCCAAGCAAACCTCCGAGATCGGTGAACAGAATCAGTCTTTTAGTTTCCAGCAGATGTTCTAATAGCTCTCACTTCCATCTGTGGACTTCATAATTTTTATCTTCTCTTTTATATTTAGAGAGCTTGAGTCTCTACAAGTGAATACACTTTCCTCTGATATGGTGGTTACAGCCAATTTCACATTCAACTTTTAACAACACAATGGCTAGCCTTGGGGAAAAAAGAACAGAAAGGCAACTAGAATATTTCAGGTCTCTTACTGATCTCCAAATCACAAACAAACATCTTCAAAAGGTATACCAATATGTTAAAGAAATACAGTATAGTATTTGCAATAGCAAAAGATATAACGACAAAAAATGGCTCCTATCTATTGAGTCTTTCATGGGAAACAACCCATATTTAACTCCTTAAGGAAAATGGTATCTAACAAAATTACGATCAAAGATCCCACACCAAAAACTTTTACATAAAATTTAGAAGATGTTGAGCGTAGTATGGAATTAAAGCAAAAACCTTATGGATAAAGTCTCCTCTCAACTGAGGACATATAGCTCGCATAGAAGTAGTTGTATTCATATATCAAAGTGCAGACTTATGGCCCTAGTTTGCTAATTTAACACTATAGATGTACATATCTTGTTTAACCACTTCTGTATATAGGAAGTGCTATGGTCACGATTCAGCAAAGCACTTAACCATGTACTTAATATTATTAGACAAGTCTCATTGACTTTAAATGAGACTTAAGCAAATTGTTAAATGTAAACATCTCCTCAAGCACTGTACTGAATTGGGGCCCAAAAGCATAGCCATTCTTGTTACAATAAATGTGTACACTATTCTCTTTCCCATCTTCTTTGGTGACGGCCCCAAATAGGTTATCTTCACCCCAAAGGGTCACACCTACTGCAAAATCAAAGGCCTCATGGATCAGTCTCTAGCTAGATCCTTAATGTGGTCTGAGTGAACATTCAATTATCACATCACCTTATCACCCCCACTGAATTTTTTTACAACAGTGTACTTCATCAGCCATGTAGTGGCATTGCTCATTAAACACAAATTGAAATTCACCACTTTTCCAAATATTTAACGCGAGGTCCAAAAGACAAAATTTCTCAAATAAAAGAGAGACAGTTTTGGTGATTAAGAGTATCATGATGGGGAATATGGGCTGGCCCTGCTAAGCAGCAACGGTGTTGATCTCAAAGTCTCTGGTCTGCTTAAAGAGTATGATGTTTATTAACACCCACAAGACAGCCACAAGCATCTGTGCTGGTAGAGAAGGTCACTGAACCCAGGTAGCTCTCTGTGGCACTGGAGTTTTTTAAATTCAGTGACAACACTGTTATGTGATACATCTTCACTTAGTAGTGCCATCAAATACTGTAATAAGAATAAGAGAAGGGAATTTGAATACAAACAAAGAAGGGGCATACCTAAAACTACAAGGAGAATATTATTATTTATACATTGATTACTATGCCTTTTGCCAACATACCTGAAAATAATCTTCTTGTCCTGAAAAGCTTACAATCAGAGTATTATCTATGCACACCTATGGGAAGGCTGAGGATTTATTAATATCTATGAGCCATTCTCTGAGGTTAATGGGAATTTTGTCTCTATAAAGACCATTAATCTAACTTAAATTAGTAGCATGTGGTAGATGTTTATACTTCCACACATTGACCTTAATAGCAGCAAGGGCACTTAGCACCTTTCAAGATCAGGTCCACATTTTGGTCCTTCATAACAGAAGATTATAAAACGTAAGAGAATATTTGCTTTGTATATTTCTTAAATACCACCCGTACACCAAAAGCGAGATCATTGCTGGTCCTTATGGCAGAGTGCAGAGAGGGCACAAACAGGAAAAGCAGGGACTACTCCCCCTGTATTTCTCCTGGTTGCACAGCACCCCAGTGGGGAGCATGGAGAAGACAACAACGTAAGTCTCCTTTCGTACCAGCCTACAGATTGCTAATTTTATCCAGAGACCCTTTTGGTATGTTACAACTATGCACCACTCCCAGCAATGCACTGTGCCTCATGGCAAACTGAGCTCTATGGCCACAATTTAGGAATACTCTAAAACATGCTTAAATCCATCCATTTTCAGGGCAGCACTTAAGCACACCTTTAATATTATGCACATGCTTACGGTAAGTTCCATTGACTTGAATGGAACACAGATCAGAAACTTTAGTATGAGCCTAATGGGGATGCTTCCCTGAACAGGAACCTAAAGATGTAAACTCAGACCTTTCAAAGGACAGTTTCCATCTTTTGAATTCACTGACGCTATAATAAATCTGGAAATGATCATGTGAATCCCTTTTTCAGGATTAGAGAAAAATTACAAGATAAACACTAAAGTTACTTTTAGAATTTTATTTTTGCCTTCCGTTCTCAACAACCTGCCACAGCTCTTGCAAGGTGCACACCATGACAGATCACTGTGAAAACAGCAGACACCAAAGAACTGTGATTTTACTAGATGGCGTAACAGTTGACTCCATTTGTAGTCATACCCTTTCACTCTGCAGGAAACTTCAACATGATTTTTTTTAGAGCACCACAAGCACAGGCTACATTGCATATGTCAATAATGGTTGTGCTTAAAAGTTCATGGAACACACACTCCCAATAAATGGTTCTGTTACACATGTGCCATAAAATACTAGGATTTATAACAATTATTGTAGCTTGTTTTTATTTCATCAATGTATAACTCTTCGAGGCCAGATTTGCAGGATGTAGCTCCTACCTTTACAAACACAGTCATTTGCTCTTGCAATTCTGTGGGTATTCTCAATAGCACAAGTTAATGACAGCAATAGAAGTCCAGATTCCCAGGCTATGTAAGGATCCAACCCAGTATCTGGGTGGATATTCTGTCAGGCCCACGCATAAAGGAGTGCACCTACAGAACTGCATACACGAATGACTGGCTATGAACAACTGCAGGCACTTGGCACCTTGCAGGATTCAACCCTACCAGCAGCTCTCTTCCCCCTAATTTAAATAAAATGAAAAAAATCAGTCAAGCTCTCAGCTAGCCACTTTCTCAATTCATGCTTCCCATTCAGTGATGCACAGTGCAGAAGAGAGTGCAATTTACAGGAAGATCTAAAATGACACCTGCTTTAGAATGAGAAGTCGGATGGGGCCCACCAGCAAGAAAGACTTCTGGCCCCCTGGTCTGTGAATTTTTCAGATAGAAGTAGAAAGTTGTGGCCTTCACTGACCACAAATTAAGTCTGGGTAATTCATGGATTTAGAATCCATATGGGTAAATTATAACCCTGGGTTAAGGGTGCCAAACCCTTGAAATTTGGGGGTATTTTGACAAAAGTGTTTAATTAGCTGTGAGGTAGGATGGACAACAGGCTGAGGGGTTAAGACTTTGGAATGTGTTTAAATCCTGCCTCTGTCAAAGATCCCCATTTCAGCAAATGACTCACTCTCTCTAAATCTCAGTTCCCTATCAGTAAAACATGGGACAATATCACCCTCCCTCACAGAGTATAAATTCACTAATATTAACAAGGCACTCAACTAGTACGATGATGAGTCTAACTAAACACGCCTACAGAGAGACATGGCCTCGAATGGGGAGGAATGAGATGCAGACTTGGATTTCAAGGTATAAATAAATCACAAGCCTAGACGGGAGAAAGCACTTTGGTGCTGAATGATGGAGAGCACGCAGACCAAAACGAGAGAAGCAGCAAAATTTGGGGTTGGACTGTGCCAAATATTCAAGGATGAGAACAACTGTCAGGAACAGGCTGAAATATCTGAAATATGCATCCCAACCTACTCCCCCAAAAGTGAAACCTGCCCAAAAAATAGGAGCCCGATGTGGCCATCTACCTCATAACAGAACTGCTGGCCCTAGCCCTCTTTAATTGTAATCAAGCACTAGCCTTTTTTCCCAGTGTAAGGGGCTTCTGAATAAAAAAAAATCATTGTAAGTAATGGAATTCCTTTCCATTTCAACTCCCCTTTATGACTAACATTAAAGGAATGTTTTAGATCATTTAGACTACTACAGGCAGTGTCCCAATTTTATTTGGTTTGAATGGAAATAAAAGATAGCTAAATATTCAGTCGATGTTGAGCATTTGCATAATCCTGCATGGGGGAGGAGGACACAAAGGAGAAGAGTCTAGCGAGCTGAGACCAAAATCACCTGCAAGGGGGGGCTCTGCTTCACCAGGCCATGCAGATAGATGAACAAGTGAACAGGATATAGCAAAGGAGGCAGGTGCAACACCTGAGCAGCTTGCGGGTCATGTGCCCTCCCCAGATCTGCTGCTTGGCTTCTACTGAGCATGTTCTCATGGACTGAGCATGTTCAATAACACTGATGAAGCCAGTTGCTCTCACTCTGCCTCTCCCCTGACCCCCATCAGTAGCATGGGTCATCTCTGAAAGGTGGGCACTAAATACTAGTTTGTCAGTGCGTTTCTATTATTGTTGTTTTTTACCCTGGAAATAAGGCAAGGCCCCACAATTACTTAACATTAGCAGTGAAGGAGAAAGCTCTGTGAAGTCACAACTACAGTATTTGTCAATAAAATCTGGCTGCTGTTTCTCCTTTCATTTGTTTCCTGGGGAAGCTTTTTTGGTGGGGTGGGGAGGCAAAGCAGGTTGAACATAAATTTGAAAATCTCTGCATTTCAGAGATTTCAGATTCAGAAAGAGTCACTTCAGCAGTTTATCATGCAACTGCTGCACCGCTTTTATTATAAAACACTGTCTTAAATATACTTGCCAAATATACTTGGTTAAAAAAAAATCAGAAAAATTAGTAAAATATTAAAAATATAGGAAACAATAAACAAATCTGGCATTAATCTATAAGGCAACTAGTTGGTCATATCCATTTACTTTATATGAAGATGCCAACTTAGATCAGTATAAATATGTTCTGACTAGGATCCAGTAGTAAATTTTGCTGATACTGAGGCCAGGATTTTGCCATATACTGAATGCTAAGCTTCCAGTACATAAATATCTTCACTGCAAATAAACCATAAGTTCATTATCTTTACAGCAGCTGCAATCTGGAAAATGTGCTCTTTTAATTTAATTCCCTCATGAATTTCAATATTAACTAAGATGCAAGCCTGAATGAGTAACATGCCATAAAGCCAGGATTTCACTCAACCCAGGCAATTGATCCAGCTGGGCTGTTCACTTCAGCCATCCTGCAACAATCCAAACTTTAGCTTTTAAAAAGCGAAATTATCTGTTTTGACAGAGATCACAGTCTGTGGTCAGATATGCTCCACAGTGAGAAGTCACAATTACAGTTGGTCAGAAAATGGAATTTCCAGCCCCTAGGAAATTCTGACATTTTAAAGTGTTTTCATTCCCAGATGGAGAGAAAAATCAAAATTTCTCGGAGAACAGAAATTCCAAAAAGTGATTCAGAAACTGTTGTCTTAGATAATGTTGAAACTTTTCAATACAAAATATTAAATATATTAAATTAACATTAAAGCTTAACAAAATGAAATGAAACATTTTGCCTCTGAAACAAAATAAGAATGTCATAACAATTCATTTTGACACCTTCTCATTGGAAATGTTGTCAGAATTTAAACATTCCCAATAAAATTGCATTTTCCAAAGGAAAACTGTTCTGTTGAAAATGTATTGACTCACTTTAATCACAATAAAAAGAACAAGAGCTCTGTGGCACCTTAGAGACTAACAAATTTCTTCGGGCATAAGCTTATGCATCTGAGGAAGTGGATTGCAGCCCATGAAAGCTTATGTCCAAAGAAATGTTTTAGTCTTTAAGGTGCCACAGGACTCTCGTTCTTTGAACGTGACTAACAGACTAACACAGCTACCCCTCTGGATCTAATCACAATATCCACTGGTATTAAAGGGATCTCTCCAGTATGCTACCCTTTCCATTTCTGTATTCTCTTGGGAGGGCTTGTAATATTGAAAAACTCATTACATGGGTGCACTGGGACAGCAAATCATCATCCACTATGCTGAAGTGATCTCCATGCAATGGTTCTGCAGTGGTTAGTGATGGAGAGATTCCTTCTGTTTCACTGTCTCTTCCAAGGAGACATCCACCTATCAGATCACTAGTCAGGCTGGATACTAACCCCTGGATTTCACCATCAGGGCCCAACTTGAACCCTCAGAGAGAGTCTCACAGCAATCCAAAAAACAGACTTTGACTCCCAACTCAACATTTTATATGCTGCAAGTATGGTCTTCTTGGGATAGGATTTATTCATTATCCTGCACTCCCTCTGCAACCTCTCTGGAAACAGAGCATAAAGCAATGCAGGCCCTATATAAATATTATTTCTCCCTTCCCAACCTTCCATTTCTTGGCAACAAAACAGTAATAAAATATAGGAAGTTATAATCATGGTCTTAAGCTAAAATAAAAGCATATAAATATAGATTTGACAAAACCCTGACACGTTCAAACTTTTGGCTGCTTTGAAGAACAGAAGGGTGAAAACAAACTCTTACGCAACTCTTCCCAATGGTTGGAAAATAGCATCTTCAGCCAAAACTTTTAAACCTGTACATCCATAATTGAGCTTCTAAATTCATATTTGTGGTGTCAGAAGGACTGAGCATCTGAAAATCACACTGAAATCAATGTGAGGGACTCAGTACTCTCCAAAATTCAGGCCACTTAATTTAAGCTCCTGAACAGAGATTTAGAAGATTAATTTGGTCCATGGGGATTAGAAAAATTTGACTAATACTGCTAAACGTTACAACAGGAGAAGATTGTCTTTTACAATCAGTCTAGTCGGAGCTTTCACAGAAAGGAAAGTGTAATTACAAACACAAATTTGATCCTCCCTATTCAGGATTTGCAAGAGTCAGAGTCTGATCAAAAACAAGAGCCAAGTGAAAGGAGTAAGTAATAATTTAATAGAAGAAAAAAATAAATGTAGCAGTAACACACTTGCTACTGGAAAGTCACTGGGCTAAAAACTTGCCCTCGGAAGTCAGTTAAACTGCACAGGTATAATCTTCATGGAGTTTGCAATACTCTCTACAGGGGTTAAAGAAGAAATTCGTAACAGCTATGAAAGTTATAACAAAACCTTAGAATAGCTTACCACTGACTGAAGTTAAATTACAATGGAACACCTACAAAGAAAAGTTCAGATCTTCCAGCATCTACTCATTATGACAGATCACCTATTTAAAGTGTTATGGAAGAGAGTTACACATTGTATTTGTGAACATTTCCCAGTAAAGATCAATGATCAGTTACTACATAAAGATATAGGTGATAGATATGAAATGCACATGCTTAATAAATGTTGCTACAAAGCTATTAATGAAGAACCAGATATTAATGGGCCACTGTGAAATTAAGGTAATGTTTATTTTAAAAGGCCAAGCCCTAAAACAGTTAAGAATCAAAGTCATTTCAAGAGGCCCGGACTCTAAATAAACTAAAAATTAAAAAGCTTTCTAATCTGGATAAAGTCACTGAGATGCCAGTTAAGAAGGTATATGCTAGAAAACTTAGATTAATGCTCGCCGCTAGGAATTTGGTCACCCTCCGGGGTCTTATTCATCGGAGGTGGCGTGCTGACCTGGGTTCTTTTTCCCTCGGAGGTAAAACCTCCGTTTTTATTCGGGGAGTGGTTTTTGGAGGCCCATGTTGTAACATATGTGGTCAGGATATAAGAGCAACAAAGTACAGGACAGAATCCTCCCAGCACCCAAGCTATTAGTAGCAGGACTGGGTGTTCGTCCCAGGAGAGAGGGATTGAGTATGGTACCATGGTCAGGAAAATTAGGAGGGCCAGGAGAAATAATAAGGAAACTACAAAGAGTGTTGTAAGTAAAAGAGACAATTTATTTTTCATGATTGTCATAGCTCTGTAGAGCTACAGGAAACAAAACTTAAAGTACAGAAATGCAGTTTCCTTAGCTTAAGCTTGATTATCAGTCTATGCCGTTCTATGCGGTTTCTTTCTGCTGCAGCTGCTTTTTAAAGAGACAGTAGATAATTTTATGCAAACTTACTCTGTGTACACTAAATTCCCGTTACATCTTATGCGCATTATACTTGTACTTATAGATAAACAACACCCTGTTACAGGCTGCTTTTACCCCTTCTTACGAGGGGGATTAGCAGTACGTCCCTATCTGCCTGTACTCCCCGCAGGCTCGGGGTTCTAACCTATTTACCTGTACTCCCCGCAGGTTCGGGGTTCTAAAGCTTGACGGGTGTAATACTTAATAACATATCTATGTAGCTACTATAATCCCAGGACCCAAATTTGATCCCTTTCTAGGGCCAATATTCGCTAAAGTAATTTATTCCCTCTATGGGGCCAATATTAGTAATTTATTCCCTCTATGGGGCCAATATCCGCCTAAGTCCTGTGCATATGCCTTCTTACCGGTTATGTACCAGCGCCTCTTAGCCTCGTGTCGAATTCCGCCTCTGTAGGGATTTGGATCGACCCTTCGGTTCCTTTCCACCGTGTCAGTCCCACGACCTGTTACCAAGTCGGGGCCGCTGACTCCTCTGCCCAGACTCAATGACCGTAAGGATGAGCCCTATGATCAGAGAGCCTTGTTCCAAGAGACAGTCTAACGTCTTAGAAGCTCTGGAACTCCGACCCCCTCTCAAGATTTGGGGGCCCCAGTTATAGGGTTTTTTGGGTCGGCCCTGTCTCTCACCTTCCGTGAGGTGTGAAACTGTGGCCGCATGATGTCTGGAAAACCTCGTTCCTGATTGGTTGACATTTAGGTTGCGGGTAACACTTTGTGCCCCCAGCGTATGGGAGGCGGAGTGGTGGTCGAACACCTGGACCCATGGGGGGCCTCAGGCTATTTGCATATTAAACAGGCGGTTCGAGTTCTGGCTCAAGATCAAGAAGAGAGTTTGCTGGTTTGACAAGGCCTCAGTTATTTAAATTAGTCTTGTCCCTGGGCAGATGCACAGAGTAGGCCCGTAGAGCAATACACTAGCTACCTTAACTACACTTTATCCTTAACATACTATGCCTACTTATAATCCTATATGAAATACCTATACCTATATACCCCACACCCCCCTTAGATTTCTATAATTAAAACTACATATACTGCTGACAGATTAAGGAACATAGAACCTGATCCAGCAAAGCCATGAAACTTCTTGCATACTGTTACATGCATGCTCAACTGCTTTGGGGACCCAGCATATTCTCTACGTCTACACTGAAGCCTTAGGTTGATTTAAGGAAGATTAAGTCGACCGACCTATAGACTGCTGCATCCACATTGGGCTTTTATTAAGTCGACTTAAGCGCTTCCTTAAGTCAACATAATAACACCACCTCTTACAGTCGACTTAACGCGTAAGTCGACCTTATTAAGTAGACTTAAGCCAGTATGGACGAGGAGTGCACTTAAGTTAAACTAATTGGCCTTCAGGACCCGGTGCAATGTGGGGACAGCTACACACAATGCACCACTTCTCCATCAACCTAGCACCTGCCAGTGTGGACGCAGGCAGTTGACAGGAGTGTTCAATGTGGACTCTCTAAGTCAACTTAACAGAGCCTCCAGTGTAGACATACTCTGGGATCTGCAGTAAGGCCCTGATCTGCTCCCATTGAAATCAATACAAACCTCTAGTCAAAGGGAATAAAACCTCTATGAGCAGAGAGAGTACCTGTTTTCTGGTCAATGGATTCACTATGTTACATAAAGTCTTCCAAATCGAGAATTAATAAATACACTTAGCAGAGCAGATTGCAGAATGTAGACTGTAATGGGAAAGACACCTGGGGCCAGGCTAAAATGGGCTGTATCAAAGAGGGCCAGAAAAAAAAAAGGAGTGAGAAAATGCTCCATGATGTAACAGAGCACACAGCTTTCACAAACACCATCTAAAGCAGGGGTTGGCAAACTTTATGGCCTGTTCTGGAGATGGACAGGACTGAGAGGGGCCAATGCCTCCCAGCCAGAACACCGGTGGGCCCACGTGGTTGGGGAGGGAAATGGTTGTGAGGGAGCAGCCACTACGCTCTGGTCAGGGGGCCACTGGGCCCTATGGGGAGTGGTCACTGAGCTTTGGTTAGGGCGTCAGCACCAGAGCTGGGCCTACATGGTAAGAGATGGATGGAGCATGGCGGCCATGCTCTGGGCCAACAAGGGTGCTGCTGCTGCACGTGCTGGGGAAAGGGGTGGGGCCGGGAAAGAGGAGCAGTTGCCACGATCCAGTCAGCATGCTGCTGGCCCCACATGGTGGGATGGGGCATGGCCGGGTGGGTAAAGCAGCTGCTAGGCTCTAGCCAGAGGGCTGGGCATGGGCCGCATCTGGCCCTCGGGCCACTGTTTTCCCACCTCTGATCTAAAGGAATGTTCTGCTAAGTTTCATGGTCACTGGCATCAGAGACAGATATGTGCACTTGATGTGGCTTGTCTACACATTTCAGAGTGGAAAGAAATCTCATGGATAAATTTTAGTTCCTTTTGTTTTTGTGATGCACTAGTTTGGTAAAACGGACATTTCCCAGTAGCTGAACAATACGTTAGATTCCACTGCATTGATTCTTAGCCCATCCCTAACTAGTCCTTCGGTGATCTCATGATATCTCTCACCTCTGGCAAGTTAGTCTAGAAGAGAATGAATTCTATTTGCCCACAATCCTAAAACCCTCTTCCCAGTGCCTTCTCCATCTTGTTTCCTCATATGTTATTTTAAACCCTATAAGCTGTCTGAATTTTACAGTGCTGTTATGAACCAATTAAATTTTATCACTGGTCAATAACAAACTTGATACCATTTGGAGTCTATTTTAAACACTAGCTTCAGGTTAAATTTGTGGGGGGGGAACAGGGATACAATTAGAAAGGAATTATTTCCAAAACAAATAAAAATTACCTTAGTCATTTTGATCTGTACATATTCCACTTACTGCTGTGGGAAAGGAAATAGGAAGAAAGCAGAAGCCTATTTTAAGACAGAGTGCTCTCAACTGTCTGTATTTTAATATCAGTTTCTATTAACCTAGATTATTTCTACATTTACACATATAGGTAAATATACTTGGGGTCAGGATTAGGGGCACAGTTGTGTGAGGGTTTGAGAATTAAACCTTATTATGGTTTTATCGGTACATAATCCAAGCTGAAATTAGAATACATCAATGTTCTGCATTTATAATATCTTTAGAAGAAGTCATTGTCAAACTGATGACTGATGGTCACTGGCCTTTGTGATAGGAACAAGTCTTGTTTTTGGATGGGGCAATAATTCTGAAAGAGTACAGGTGTTCAATACGCATATGACTACGTGCTTAAGCTTATGCACATGCATAAACTTAATCATGTATACAGTTACTGAAGTCAACTGCAATTGAATTAGCTATTTGTGTATACACCTGCTTGATTCACTGGCGTAATAGTATGAAAAACCAAATGCCTACACTTTCTGAAATGGGCCCGCCGATTTATCTTGGGCCCTCTGCCTTCAATCTGGTGACACTAGTACATTTTCACCTTAAAAATCATTCTTACAGATCACATAGACAGACAATCGACTTATGTGTGAAACACACTGGGCGTGGTCCAACACCAGTTGAAGCCATCATGCTCGGAGTCTGATAGACTGCAGCTTAGAGAGGTTTGGAAATTGTGGCTGTGATAGACTTTTTTCTGCAGACATACTCACAGTCCTGACCAGCAGAACTATTCAGTGCATCAGATAGCTGGGGGAACCCGGTGTGCTTTTTCTCAGAAACACAGAAAACTTCTTCCAACCTGAAACATTTGACTATCTACTTTGTGCACAAAACCAGCAGGATTCAGACTGAACTAGTTGCTTGCTCTCCATAGCATTTTTTTTCCCCTCAGAGTGGCATGGATTGCCAATAGATAGCTGCACAGGACTCAGCAGTGCTTTGGGAAACACTAACTCTAGTTCCAAGACTGCACCTCCTTAAGGTTTGTGTAAGTACAGGGGAAGAAAAGCACAGTTTCTCAGGGACGTGTGGAAGACAGCTCTATATACAGCATTGTACACCATGGGACTGCAGTACTCACTTCCACTGGATCCCTCGGATACACAGGCTATATCTCCTGTCTCGTTCATGGTTCCTCGAGTCCACTCCTCTCATTAGACGATTCCAATGAAATTTCAACTTTTGAACCTAAAGGAGTTTCCATCAGTCTGTGGTTTTCCCAAGACAGTAGGATATGATCCATGAAGTGTTTTACATTAATATACCTGTGATGATAAACTAAATTACCCAAAACGACAGAATTTTTAAAAGTCTAATTTACTTTTCATCATTAATTATATTTGTTGACAGCTTGGATAAGGAACAATACTCAATTTCACTTTTGCTTATAGTCAATTTCCATTTTAAAGTCAGTCAAGTCTGACGCAAATGCTGCAGGGGAATGTTTACAAATAAGCTGTTTAAAGAGGAATTTTTAAAAAGTCAATGAACTATAACTATTGATCTTACTGCAGGTTTTCTAGAAACATATTACTATGAAATCTGAATTTGGAGACTCAAGTCAACCTGACACCATGTTTCTAACCTGGGACATCTTTGTACTATCAGCAATATTTCAAACCACACATTTAGAAAAAATGATAATACATTAAGGGGAGAAAAAGGTAGGAAGAGTGAGGATGTAAATAAACTGAGATGAGTTTTTTAAAAGGAATTCAAAGCACTACTCATACATGACATGTGTTGGCTTTAATATTAAACCCAAGTATCAGTAATTGCCACCTGCATTTCTCTGATTTTTCCTTTACAAACAACACTAACTCAGAGAAATAAGGCATAACCTTTAATGCAAAAGAAACAAAAGTTACCAAACATATACATTGCTTAATATTTTGGTTCTTTTGCTAATTTAAAATGAAATATTCATCAGCCAAGTATCCTAATACCTAATGACAAAGTCACACAAACAAGCAATTCAAGCAGTGCAGCAGGCGTGAATATTTGAGATTAGCTAAAGGTTAGCTAGAAGCTCAATACCAGTTTGTATCTTAATAAAAATTCCTCCTCCAGTTCCCCATTGCAATATTTGGAAACTTGTTTTTGTCAATGAATATACATAATTATAACTCTGTAACATACTTTGATAAATCAGAAATTACAATACAAACCTCCTAATTCTAACTGATCATGTCCTCAGAAAAGTAACATTTTCAAGGCTTCTTGTGGGGATACTTCAACAACTACTAAGCCCTCACTTTGACAACTGGAACCTTTAATTGTTCAGTTAGCTTCCAAAAGAGCATTTGTTTCTGCTCAGTGAACTCATTTCATACTCAGTTTGACTATCTTAAAAAACAACATAGATACAAATCTTACACTGAAGAACTTTGACCCCTGATTTATGGCATTTCTTGTCAGCAAAATGAAACTCTCTGCAAATATAAATATAGGGGGAAAATTATAAGACAATTGGTCTGAAATGTTTTGTAAAGAACCACATCTGATGAAACACTATGTTGTAAGGGACAACAGTTCTGCCCTCTAGCGGAGAAGCTTTCCGTTCATCAGAAGAACGAACATTTCAAACTGAATTCCACAACCGGCACCTTTTTTGTTTATAGCTGTTAAACACGTTTGCTATAAAATTATTGGTTGCTAAACATCAAACCTACTAGACGTTGTTATTATTTCATAAAGTTTGAAGGTACTAGTTCTAAACTGCTGAGGAAACTATACAAAATCATGGGTCAGCAAAATATGGTTCAGAGTATATGAAATCATAATTTTGAATTACATTTCTTAAAATCCTCTCTTTAATCCAGCTATTCAGGAAGATACACCACATGTACTGTTTGCATTCCTTTCTATTTTTATTTCATTTCAATTATAAGAATGAATTTTTCTCTTGAAAATGTAAATAATGAAATAGTTCAGACAAATTATAAACAAATTCCCATTAAGCATTTGCAGTTATTTCAAAAAAATTTGGTTCAGTTTAATATCTAGCAGATTATATTTAAAACTTCTGTGAAGAGGCACAGTATTGACCTTGATGTATATGCAAAACTTTTAAATGGCACTTTTTACTTCTCAGGCCACAGAACTGAAGTTGAATACAGTTGTTCATTTTCAAAATGATCTTTCTTGGACACATTGATATCAAAATTTAGGGAATAACTTTCAGAATAGAATCTTGTTACTTTCAATCTCCTTGTTTTGCATAATAGCATTCCCTATTTGCTGCAAGAAATATAGTATGTTATTTTATTGTGCTTCTCTAGCGAAGAACAAAAGAACTACACATATTAAGATTGAACGAATTTCAATTTCTATTATAGAATTTTGACAACATGCTTGTTATAGTAACATTCACTCTTAGAGATTATTTTATCAGGATTTATTTAACACAAAAATAAAATTCATCCTTATAACAACCATCTTGGTACTTTACCCCACAGATCATGGTCAAAGCTTAAATATTTTTTCTTAACCTGATAAGACACAAAATATTAAAATCAGTAAGACTAATGAGCAGGTAGTATGCTATACTATTTAGTACTGAGATGGCCATTATTAAAATAACCAACTCTGAAGCCTAAATGCACAAGGAATGACCAGCAATGTGCATTGATCACTCACTTTATCAATGGACTGTATTTAATCAAGAGATTATCGACATTTCCTCTGCATAAACACACCTTATAGTGGCAGATTAATGAAGTTCATGTAGTCAGATTACAACCTTACATCTTTATTATTTTCTTTACATAGCCTCATCCTTTTCCTTTATTTTCCTTATTGATTTACAGTAACTAACATGAGAGCATGTTTCCTAAAGGCAAAGCCCTAGAAATGGCAACACTAGGTTGGACACATACATGCTGAACAGAAATAGATGAAAATCTTCTTTCTGGGTTTTCTCTTTGGCCTGAATTGACATGTGCGCAATCAACAACCTGCTCAGGATACCATGTCATTCAGCAATTTCTAAGATCAGAAATACCCCCACCCCGACTTTCCTCTCCGCACACCTTCTAGAAAAATTCCCCTCATGTCTGGCACAGCCCTAGTTACAGATTATTTATAGAGACGTTAGGCCCCAGTTTGGGATTATTTGGGGGGGGGGGGTCAAGAGAGGAAGAGTAAAGCATCCATGTTGTCTTTAAAGCATCTATGTCTTTAATGATGATAAACTATTTGTATTTCCAAACCTAAGTATAAAGTTAAATCCAGAAGCTTACAAATATTATTCTTAACCTTCTACTAATCTAAAAATGTTCACCCCACCCCATTCATCAGCCAACTTTTCCAAGCATGTCAAGACTTCTCTGGCAATTCCTGCTCCAGAATACAAGAACAGAGTTCTCCGGCATATGGATCAAGAACAGGACCATGTTTTGGGAAACACTGGGTAGCTGATAAGAAACCACTACAAGTGCAGGATGCACTAACAGGTGTCTCTAGAAAAGTTTGACTTAGAGGACCCTAAAGAGGTTACAAGCAAACTTGGCCAGCCAAGAGTGTAGGTTCCTTGATGTTCACTGAATAGACTGCTTTCTCTGTGTGGGTCTCTAGTCATGAGGTGGTGTTCTCTTATGGCCTGACTTTCAGTGGAGCTTAGCAACTGCAACTCTCACTGACTTTAGTGGCATTGAGGGGCTCAGTACCCCTCAAAACCAGATTTCTAAGTGTCCCCCAGAAAACTTTACCTCCAAGGCTGGCCCAAGTGTTTTTGGTGCCCCAGGTGAGCTATGATTTTGGCGCCCCTTCCTCCACATGTTATAAGAGATAACATATGTAAAAAAATCTCTTCCATCTAATTTGGTACCCCTTAAAGCCTGGTGCCCTAGGTGACCGTCTAATTCACCTATATGGTTGGGCTGGCCCTGTTTACCTCCCCTTGCTCTTCAGCACACATTAGTGAAGGTGACAACAGGTGGTGAACCTCCAGACCCTTCAGTGTCACCTGGAGGCTGAACCCATTCTGCAAACGACTGGCCATACAGAGCAAGGTGGCGGCCCAGGGTGGGGAAGTGGCAATCACAGCCCTTTTCAGAGGCAGTGTCACTCTGAAAGGCTATGGGGGCCAGAGCAGGGTCACACCACCTCCGAGTCTCCGACTCTTTGTGCTGAGGCCAGTTAGGTGACTAATTAAGGCGGCTCTGCCTGTGCCGAGCGTCCCCACCACCACCCCCGTAGCTAAAGAGCTCCGGATCTACCCACAAGAAACCCTGGATGATGGCGTGGGGAGGTCCTAGCTCCATCAGCTACAAGCCAGTGATCTTCCCACTGTCCCGGAGAGAATGGCCATATCCAGCTCCGACCCCAGCGGCTAACTGCAGACACCCCTCGCTCAAGTGGCTGGGGGGAGAGGCCCTTTCATCCAGCCGCCGCCGCTCAGCAAAGGGGAAGCTGAGGCAGGCGGCCGCCTGGGGGGAAAGGGATCAGAGGCCACGGTGGGGGGCGGCTGATCAGCTTGTCCCCGCTCCGAGCATCCCCCGCCCCAGAGGCTGCGTAACTTCAGCAGCAGCCCTTACCGTGAGCTCGCCTCGCCGCCTCCCCGTCCACGAGCTCGAAACGGGCTGCCAAGCACTGGGCAAGGAAGAGCGCCGCCGCCGCCGCCAAGTTGCCGTGCCTCGGGCTCGCCATCGCCCCGAGCCTGCCGGGCTCGCTCGCTGCGCGGGGCCGGGGGAGTCCTGCCGATCCCACTCCTAGGCGCGGCCGGGGCGCCGCTGGTTCGCATCGGCTCCCCGGAGCCGCGGGGAGACTCCTGGCTCGGTCCCTCCGGCGGGCTCAGCCCCCCTCCAACTCGCAGCGCCAGCGAGAGACCCAGCCCCGCTCCGGCCGCCGAGTGCCAAACTCTCCCTCCCGCCGCCGGCCGCAGAGTGGGAGGAGACGGCTCCCCGCGCCGGCCTGGGAACCAGCGGCTCTAGGGGAGGGGAAAGGGAGTAAGTTGCTCCCCGGCGGGCTGGGTGTCTCGCTGCCTGCTCCAGGCCAGCCCGGCGAAGCCGCTCCTCCCAGCGGGCGGTGAAGGCGCAGGTCTGACACCGAAGCGAGGAGCCTGAAGGCGAAGCCGGAGTCCGGCAGATGCTGCGCCAGCCGCGCTGGGAACTAGTTCGAGGCTGGAGTTGGACGGGTGCGGCGCCTTTGCGGCTGCCCCCCTGCCCGGCCCCGGCTGGGCGCCTTCAGCTGCCCGAGCAGCCCAGCTCCCCTTCCTCGGGTCCAGGCTGCCGGAAACGACCTGCCCGATTGCTGCACTTTCCTGAGATAGCCCCGTCTTCCTCCCTCCTCCTCCTGGGGAGAGGCGGCTGAGTGAGCGTAGAGAGGCGGGAGAAAGCGAAGCTGCACCTCGCGCAGAGGGGCTCGGGCCCTGATCGCGCGTCCCAGCTGCGCCCCCCCCTCCGCCCACGTGCAGTGACAGGGGCTCCCAGTGCCACGCTTGTAGGGGAGGAGGGTACTGCCCTCCCCGGAGCAAACACAGAGGGGGATTCTGCGGGGAGCGGCGTGTCTACAGGCTGCGTTCACGGAGGGGGGGGGGGAGATGGAGAAAGGGAATCCGAAGGGATTTGCCCTCAGAGAGGAGGCTAAAAGGCATTTTGGGTCCTGGGGGAATGAATGTCCCTGAGGACCCCTCCCAAACTCAGGGAGGTTTTCATAGTCCTGCTGCTGCCACCTAAAGTGCAAAGAAGAGCATTAGTTAGAGGAAAGTGGCTTCTCCTCACTTTTGCTTATGTCAGTTTCTGGCAGATCCGCTGGAGAGCGGGAAGGGGGTTGCAGAGTAAGCCATGTTCACGGGAGAGGAACAGTGACAATCTGCTCTCCAGCGCTGTTTGATCGCCAGGTTTTGAGTGAAAGAGCAGCAGGCACTGTCAAAGGGAGGGTCATGGTATGTCTCTCCAAAGTAACTTTACTGTAGCCAGCCAAAGGCTCTTCCATTTAACCCTTACACTGGTGAGTACTGAAAATATGGCACAAACTCTGCCACCAAAACCCGTGCTTAATTTGTGCCAAAGCTGAGCTCAGACACTTTTAGACTTGGCAGTTCATAGTCCTGCCACCTCCATTATGAAAGTTAAAAAATTGCATACGTCCTAGCAGCTTGATCTCAGCAACCCTGTTATTGCAAATTAAGCACTGACCCAAATCCTGATTTTTATAAATTCCTCTGCTTAAAATACTTTTTTTGCAAAGCAGATGCATGTTGAATACATCATCCTAATGTACACTTTTAATGAGGATGTGTCACAGGTAATCCTCTTTAGATAACTCAGCCCCTTTGAATGAAAGGTAAATGGTTGTGATAGATGCTCCGTCCTAAACAATATGAGAACTATGGTTTCTACCATGCAAAGACTTATCCACCTGCTTAACTTAATGCACTCTGAATCATCCTACTGTGTGCATAAATCTTGGCAAGATCAACGGTCCATTCAAGTAAAACCAAGAGAAGGCATGTATGCCTGTCCCAGACACACAAATAAAATAGAGACTGGTTTGTGCTAGAACTCATCCAGTTGTATTAGCTACTTAATTGCTATAGTAATTAGCCAAGCTTCTTACCGGAAATATTAGTGTACCACATACCCTTTCATCCCATGCTAATTAAATAGGTCTACAGCACTTCGAAAATAAGTGAACTGTTAATACTTACCCATAAAAAGAGAAGCAGAGATGAGATTTTATCTTCATGTAGTTTATGACACTGTTTGTCAGATTAAAACTGTGTTGGCTCTGTGATAATTGTTTTACCCTTTAAAGCCTTGACACACTTATGTATAAATCATAGCACAACACTCTTGACTTTTACTGCATATTTTCCCTAGCAGCAGAACTTTGCCCAGTCATTCACCATGAAATAGACTATATATATGGGCCATTTGCAGAGTAAAATCTTGTCACACTAAATGCTCTTGTGTTGCTTCTCCTTTCTTAAGGGTCTTTATTATTTCTAGGAGATGTGCAGAGAGACTTATCAACCAATCCCGACATTATTTGTTAACGGATAAGTTCAGAAATGTTTTCATTGTACCAGAAAGAAAGCTTGAACTGGAGAAAATGATCGTGTGTTAAATTGAAGACTCGGTTGAAATTTTGGCACCATTGAAATCAGTAGTACTTTTGCCATTGACTGCTATAGGATTAGGAATTCACACTAGAGAACTGTGTCCTACCACAGAATACCGGTATAGCTTTAGCCAAGTCACCTGAAATTTTTACAAAAAGTGAAATTGTAAAAAATATAACTTTTTTACAATGCATACAGAATATGTGCTAGGTTATGTTTGTTTACGTTAAAAATAACAGGAATGCAAGTCTAGGCTTCCCTGCTTTTGCTGGCACAAGAGACATGCATTGTGAGTGCTCACATTTTAACGAAAGGAGAAGCTATTGCATCTTTAACAAAGACATCCTTTTTTGCAAGTGTTGATCAGGAATGGACATTAAATGGGAGGCAACAAAAGTAAAACAAGAACCAAAAACTCTAACAGTCTGAGTAAAAATTTCCTCCATTTTGCTCACCATTAGGTCATAAATTCACTCATTCTTCACTTACAGTAGGGTCTTCCAGCACTGGAAAAATCTGAATCTCTTATACACGGCTTTTCTAATATGAAAAACCATTTTTGGAGATTATGGTATATGAAGAAAGCCTGAAAGCATTTTTTTCCCTCCGCTTAGAGAATCCAAAGTGAGCATAATGTTACTATTTTGGACTCAAGCAATCTGTACATAGGAGATATACAAGATTCCCCACACAGCTCTGACAATTTAAAATCAGAAACTGAAACAAGACACTTCTGTGGTAGTTTTCTGATGTGGACACACCAGGATTAGTATAAGAGCATCAAATTCACTTTCACTCCTGCTGTGATGAGTTAGAATTAGAACAGATTTCCACAGATGAAAGACAAATACATTATTCTTCTGCATTATAAATGATAACCAAGACCCATTATCTGTTATAATCTGTGTAAAAAGACAGCTAAAACCTTAGTGTCCCACTCCCCTCCCCCAAATCAGATGCAAATTAATACTATTGTGATTAATGGCAATATGTCATTGCTAAGAGGCATTCACAGAACAAAGGTAAATACACTAATATATTCATTCATATTAATAAAATATAACAAATAGTGAGATGGCAACTTTCTTTGATTTTTTTTTTTAACTGGATGGATTTAATTTTTGGATAGAATAATTTTTCATCTCTATAATGTTTTATTCTCTCCCTCCAATACATGTTGTCCTAAATCTGTTAGGAATCATTCCTCAGCTGGCCTATATCAGTGTTGTAGTTTCACTGAAATCAATGAAGCTGCACTGATTTACATCAGACAAGGATATGGCCCTAAATTCTTATCTTCTGACCTAGCTCCAGCATGCCTGATTGTATCATCAATCATTCTGGGAGGACAGGTGAGACCCATTTGTTGTATGGCACTTTCAAATTCTCTCTGTCTCACCCACATACTAGGTTACCTTTTTCTTCTTGCATCAGAATCTTTCAACCCCACAGTCTTCCCAGGTTCCTGCATCATCAGTGGTAGAGCCAAGCCTTAACCACTTATTTCTCCCCTTCATATTGTGACAGATAACAAATCCTGGACAAACATTATGGAATTAAATTTAAGTATTCTAGGAATTTCATATTGAAAATGCAAAATTTTATGTACTAATAAGAAATTGTATGTATTTCCATGAGGGAATACAACCACAGCCCTCCAGAAACTGCAGGAGCTGAATAGGCAGATTGACTTAGGTTGGGATATCTTCAGAGAACTACCGTCACCTGGACAAAAGCTCATATATTCTGGTTCAGAGTGAATTCTTCCAAGATGAACAGACAGAGAAAAGATTTTTGGCTATCTAGCTGAATTATAAAGCAAAAAAATAAAAGTTCACTTAGATCCTTCTTTCTGAGCCCACAAATAGACAGGACTTCTGATGTAAGGGAGGGGTACAATCCTTAGAAAAGTGTTGGCAGGTCTTTGACCCACTGAGGTCACATAAGACTTGGGGGCTGGTTCTGAACTGAAGCTGTAATTAAACTTGTAGCCACAGGAAAAAGCCTTGGGGGTGGCAGGGGGAAGAATTGCAGGACTCAACTCCAGCCAGGGCCCTGCTTTAATGTGGGAGGTGGGGGAGATCCTTTAGTAAGTTTATTGGCATGCAGTTTGATTCTTTTGTTATTTCAGTATATTATTTTCCTCTGCAATGCTTTCACCTTAAGAAAGGCCTGCTTCAAAAGCGCTGTGTGGTAATTTATAGCAGATGATGCAAGACTGTCTTCTGGGGAATGACAAAGTATAGTCGGGCTGATTCTGCCTGGAACTACTCAGGTCAGGGGGGAGAGAAAGATGCACATCTCCAATAAAGCCAGGGGAAGGCTGAAGAACCTGGAACTTAGAGTGGGTGCCCTTGTTGAACCAGTGAGAGGAAATACAGATGCAGCTGCCCAAAACTGAAACATATCCTACCTTTATCATAGTAGAAGAGTGAGTGTGCTGGTGAAATGACTATGTATTCTGGGTATTGGCTCCTCCCATGTTGACTTGGGAAGTAGCTCTGAGAGGATGTTGGCAAGGGCATATCTTCTTACATCTGGGAAAGGAGAAAACAGTATGTAGCTGTAGCCTCAGCAGCAAGAGGGGAGGGGACCTACCTCTGTATCCACTTCCAGCAATAAAGAGGTGTGGGCATTTTTGTATAATGATCTTGCGTGTACTATCATCAGTTGGGGGAAAATTGGCTGCTTGTGCTACCTCACTAATAAGTTGAGCTCAATTAAGCAGTACCTTCGATTGTAGATACTGTGTCTTAATATAACTAACCCATACAGCACATTTTTAGGGCCACACACTATCCTAAATCTGCAAAGATTGTTCTACACTTCCATTCCTGTATTGGCCTCTACTATTAACATTAGCTCATGGAATATTTGAAGTCTTTTTACTATTAAGTATTTCAAGTACAGTCATTTTTTAGATTAGTTATTAAAAAAAAATAAAAAAAAGTTAAATGAGCCAAAATTAAAAGCTTGGAGTGAAAATATTTGAGTTTCAAAGAGAACTCAGATTGCATTGGTTTTAAATGTAGATACTTGCTTTTGGAAGGTTCTCTGTGCCAGGTATGCAATTCCTTTAATTTTGGAAGTGAAGTGAGCATGTGAAAATATTGAAATTAAGTAGTAACAATGCAGCAAAGTGGAAACAAATGATTGTGAGGAACAAGGAATAAGATCTTTAATTATTTTTCTTTATAAAAATAAATCTGTTTATATTCATCTTTTGTTTTAATACAAAATATGGCAAGGACTAAACTTCCTATAATCTCTTAAACCATCTAATAAAGAGAAGATTGCTGAACCCAGTTCTTGTGATTAGCACCTAGTAGAGTTCACATTGAAAATGTCACCTCAGGGCAGATAAAGACACAAGGCTTACACCCTCCCAAAACTAGTGGTTTATTCTAGAATTAGATTAGCCAAACCAGTAACAAAAGTGACCTTATCGTTAATGAGACGCCAAAACAGTACTTTAGACATTCCAGCCCAAGACAAATTGGTCTAATGGATTGAGAGATTACTGAAAACCCAGTTCACCGCACAGTAGATGAAATTCTATCAATCCCAAAGGATTGGACACCCTCAAGTCAATATATATTTTAGATCATACCCAATCATTTCACTATCAGCCAATCCTTAGTAAAGAACTAAAGATTTTATTAATAGAAAAGTTATTAAATGGTTAAAAGGATCATACACATTATAAATGATTGCAGACGTCTTTGAATCAGAATTGCAGCATTGGTTTACACCAAAGTCTCTCTGGAACCATTCTAAAGGGTAGAATCCAAATGGCAACTTTTGAGTCTTAGAGTTGTTCCATTCATATTACAGGGTATTTCAGGTAACTACTTGGAAGATCTCAGTCCCATGGCTTAAACTTTCTCTGTTTAAAATTCAGCAGACTAGACACAGCAGGATCAGGCCCAAGATTGTCTTTTATAGCTGAAACAGACTGTCAAGTGTTTTGAGCACAACATGTGGCTGCAGATCCTTCTTTGTTGAGCACAGACTGACCCATCACTTTGAGGTTATCATACCATTTTCTAGGCATATACAGATACGTTACATGGATTTATATAAGGAAACTGCCCATCATTCAATATAAATAATATCACTGTTTCCTGCGGTGTCTCACATCTTTGATCTTCAGATTAATTGATCACAGTTGCATACATAGTGTAAAGGGTAATTAATAATTGAAAGGGATTTTACCAATGTAACTAAATTATCTTGTAGAGGCCAACAGGATTAGGTACATATAAACAAACACATTTAGCATCTCCCTTGATTCCTATTACTACTACTACCGAACAGGTTAGAGATTGCGGGTCTACTTATATCTGATATTCACACAGACCTATATTGTCATGATTACAATTGCAATGCCTTTTGTTAAATTGGCATTGGTCATACACAGGTCAGCCAGCATAACATCTGTATCAAAAATTAAGTTAAAAGGAGAACATCTAGCTTTTGAGGTCAAATTGTATAAATGTATTATATTAAGGGCCTGATCCTCTGGGGGGCTTAAGGACTGTACTACTGGATATATCATAGGCATTGGAAGGGGCATCTGAATCCAGGAGACACCATCCTGAATCTCAACAAAATCGTCCACTGAGCCCATCTGTGTGGAAGCATATCCCTATTTTAGAGCTTCTCCCTACCCGAGCTGTGCTTGAACCGGAAATATTCATAATCTGAGTACTGATTCCACTCACCATGAAAAGTTACTCTCCAGCTCATGAAAAGACACTGATCTGCCCAGTAACTACTTGCCCTTGCTTCTGGGCACTTCACATAAGTGGTGGTACTCTGTCTTCTTGCATCTGTACACAGACAGGGATTCAACAAACAGAAATCCATTAATTTTGTTGCCTCCAAGGGTGTTTAAAGAGGACATTTAGGCTTCATGAATTTTAATATTTAAAAATATTTTTTAAAATGAAAAGTTGTTTAGTGTGTTGCTAGAGATAAGGGTTTAAATTGTTTTAGATAATCCTTTTGATTTGTTAGTTCTCCTTCTGAAAATTGGCTAGAATAATTATATAAAACTTTTTTAAAGCAGTGCTCTGAATAATACACAGTTAGCGAGCATGACCTCTTTCACCATTTTGTTCAGGATCCAGTATGCCTAACTGCTGAAGAAGATGCTGCTGTGATAGGATGTTGGGATGTGAAAGTTTGTTTAATTAAGAAGCCACTTAAATGTTCTAAAAATAGAATGTTTAAATGGGGGGAGGGTGCTTGCTGTGCTCTGCTCCTCACTGCCAAGGAGAGCTCCTAGCTAAAGGTCCCCTCCTGTTGTGTGTGCAGAGCTGTAGCTGGGCTGCTCTGACTCAGGGGGAGCTGAGCTGAGCCAAACTGCAGCTCCTCTTTCTCCCCTTACATGCTGGGCTCCAGGCCTCCCCATGAGCAAGAGCAGCAGGGCAACTCTTGCTCAGGGCAGGAGATGCAAAGCCCAGCACAGTCCCCCAGCACTTCAGAGGGGAGGGGAGGCAGGCACAGCTGGGCTCAGCTCCCCATGAACAAAAGCTGTCCAGATGCTTTTGCTTGTGGGGAGCTGAGCCCAGCTGCCACTCTTTCCCCACCCTAGTTTAAACAAGAATCAGCTGTTTACTATTTAGGTTTTCACATCCTAGTAGGTACCCACCATCCCCCTTTGGAGGTTGGAGTGTCCAGGGATGCAAAGCAGTATGACCCAGGCGCCAAGGTCAGTATCACCGCGTGAGCATGCAAGGCAGTTCGGCCCAATGGCCAGAGTCATTATCTCTGCCCAGGTCTCCAAGCAAAGCGAGGCAGGCACACAGATGTAGCTGCAGGTGGGGTTCACACCCCTCTTCAGTTAGAACCTCAGGCAGGATGTCCCAGTCATGGGTCTAACCATCTCCACTGCTTCCCAGCCCAGGGGTCTGTTCACGACAGTGGTCACCACCCTTGCCAGCAGGATCTCAGCAAAACACTCTGGCCTATCTCAGGTATACTACTCACTCAGTCCCCCTGGGCTATTGCCACATCTCTTGATGCTGTTGTCCAGGTCTCATTGGGGCTGTCAGGTTCTCTAGAATCAGTAGCTCCCTGAGCATCTGGTTCCAGGCAGTCTGCTATGGGCATCAGGTCTGAGCTTAGGTCTCCATGGCCTCTAGTTTCCCCTACTGAAAGCTGAAGTAGGTCCCTGCCTAGGGCCTATTTTAAGTATCCTTCCTCCTCAGCAGACAGCCCCAAATGAACTAGGCTGCTCCCTTTTATACTGAGACAGGAGTTGGAGCATGCCTCACATGGTCTAAGGGGTGGGACTTCCTCCACCCACAATGCAGGATCAACTCCCTTGAGGTAGATACCTGCCCCCCACTCCCACATGGATATCTAATAATCACCCATGAGTCATGCCACTCATAGTAAATTTCGAGGTTGGAGGTAAACCATTCAAGCAGTACATGTTTGATGATGATATTTTTTAACAAGTCACATTACCATATTGGTGGAAGTCTCTAGCTAAGCAACTGGAACCAGAGTTTATTGAAATGCTAAACCAGCTTTTGACAACTGTAGCCTCTTCACAGGCACAGAAAGAATATTTTCTTCATTTGGACTAATTCATTCCAATCAATTGTGAGATGAAAAAGCAGGAATACTTGTTTTTCTATTCCAGTGTATTGATAAAAAACAAGGAAGGAGAAGATGAGATCAACTAGTTTTAAAAGTCTGAAGAACCTCCTAAGTAATTTAGGACACTGTAGTCTCATTTTCAAGAGGCTTAGGGGAGTAGGAACTTAAGCTCCAGTTCACTTTCAATTACACTTAATTGAAAATGTTCCCAGACTGATCAGAAATAATCAGTGTAGTTCACTGACTAAGTTAATCGCTCTGTTCCTTTAATAAAGAATTTATTTGTAAATGTGAAACGAGTTTATATATCCAAAACTTTTAAGGCAGCAAAAAGATGTACCAAATCTATTGTAAAAAAATTGCTATGCAATTGTAAATCAGAACGTTTTAATGGTTATATCAACCAATGAGAATGCACCTCTCTTTAAAAAAGAACTGAATAACCAATGTAAACAATGCTTCATAATTTAAAAATTGAGGCTTTCCCCTTAGTGATTGAAGTCGCTGATGTAAATCGATCCATCCTGCAATGCTGATCTAAACATGCTAAGGGACCTTTCTTCCTTTGCACACTATGGCTACGTCTACACTGGCAAATTAAGTCGATTTAAGCTTGGCTTAAGTCGACTTAATTTACCCTGCGTCTACACTACACTTTCCTTAGGTCGACTTAAGCAGCTTGCTTAAGTCGACTTAAGGAAAATAAAGTCGACAATGAAAATTAAGTCAACTTTATTAAACCTGCTTTTTACTCGACTTAAGGCTTAATTCAACTTTCTAAAGTTGAATTAAGCCAGTGTAGACATGGGGTAGCCCTAAGTCGACTTAGAGCTACCCCAGGACTACACCACTGCCCTCCCTGCAGGAGAAGCCTGGCATGCCCCCCAAAGGGCAGGGCAGAGCCCTGTGTGTGATGCTGCCTGGATTTAGGGAAGCATTTATGATATTATTTTCAATGGATATCTCATAAATGCTCTATAATCCATAGGAACTATGTCATGTTTGGTATCAATAGAAAAGTAGTAATTTGCTGGGAATGATTATATAGTTTATGTCTAGGAATTCTATTTGGATTAGAAGTTAGGAATTGGGTATTCTATCTGTACTTTAACTTATGTTATTTTATTGAAATACCTGAGAGAAGTGTGTGGGTGTGTCAAACCATTGTGTCCTTAATGTTTAGGAATGTACCAGGGATAATGGTCCCTGGGA
>ML685840.1:4666822-4725196 GCA_007922175.1 Pelusios castaneus | reverse complement strand
CGAACTGGCGAGGGTTCGAGCCAGCCCCCTAGCTCAGTCCAGGGGTTTGGGTGGTGGCAGGGGCAAGCGCGGCAGCTCCCGCCACCACCCGAAGCCCTGCAGCACCCTAGCTCAGTCCAGGGGTTCGGGTGGTGGCAGGAACTCCGGCGCCGGAGCCCCTGCTGCCACCCAAACCCCAGGACTGAGCTGGGGGGCTGGCTTGAACCCTCACCAGTTTGGGCCAGCCCCCAGCTCAGCCTCGGGGCTTTGGGTGACAGCGGGGGCTGGCAACACAGCCCCCGCCGCCACTGGAAGCCCTGCAGCTGGACTAGGGGGCTGGCTGTGGGCAGTGCATGGTGGGACAGGTGCCCACCATGCATTGCTCTTCTATCGCAAAGGAGCATTCACACGCTATATTTATAGCGCTTTCCTTGTCCCGCAATAGCTTATTATGGGACAAGTTTATCCTGTGTACATAGCCTCAGGTATTTCAATAAAATAACATGTTAAAGTACAGATAGAATACCCAATTCCTAACTTCTAATCCAAATAGAATTCCTAGACATAAACTATATAATAATTCCCAGCAAATTACTACTTTTCTATTGATACCAAACATGACATAGTTCCTATGGCTTATAGAGCATTTATGAGATTTCCATTGAAAATAATATCATAAATGCTTCCCTAAATCCAGACAGCATCACACACAGGGCTCTGCCCCGCCAGGGTCCCTGTCCCCCTTTGCCCCATTGCACACAAGGGGTGCCCCTTCCCCCCCCCCGCCACCGTGGACCTGCCCAAGGTCCCCCAGCCCCACAAAGTCAACCTAGAGCATCCAGTGTGGACGCTCTAGGTCGACTTTGTAAGTTCCCCTTTAAGTCGACTTTAATTTTAAGTGTAGACACACTAAGTCGACTTAATTAAAGTCGACTTAAAAGTGCAAGTGTAGACATAGCCTATATTTCCACTATAGAGTATAATGTGACATCTTTCACCAAAGGCCACCACTGGGTAAAATGTTCAGCTGAATCTGGGTAAAACGTTCAGCTAAGATTCAGCTGAATCTGCATGGAGAGTTTAAAGCCCCGCAATGAGTTTTGACTCCTGTATCCATGCAAAACCCCACTTGTGGGCCAACTGGGGTCCAAGTGGGTGGAATATTACCTCTACTGGGAATTTGACTTGGATACTAGGTTTAACACTGTTAAAAAAAAAGAGCTGGTTTACACTGGAGACTTACAGTTGGCATAGCTCGTCCTCTCGGGGGTGTGAATTATTCACACCCTTGAGCAACCTAGTTAAACCATCCTAATTCCCTGTGTACATAGCAGTAGGTCATTGGAAGAATTTTTTTTTTGTTGACATAGTTACTGCCTCTCAGGGAGGTGGATTAACTACAGCAATGGGAGATCCCTTCCCATCACTGAAGTGAGTGAATGCAACTGACATGCTACACTGGTGCTATTGCTGTATTGCTAGTGAAGCCATAGTCTTAGTTAATCAGGGTAATACAGCAGCTTTCAGGAGCAGCTGCATAGCACCTTTGTAAGACTTCACATTCCCTTTCCTTCCCAGTTTGGGAGTCTGTGACAGCTCAGATTGACGGCCCAGGGCAAGCACTGAGCTTCCCCCAGCACTATAAGGGAAGGGTTCTTCCCTTGCTGACTTCCATCCAGCCAGCATTGCTACTGAGTTCTGTAGCTCCATGTATGACATTTTATATAAATATGCTAATTTGCTTCATTGCAACTAATTAATATAACTGAACTATGGCTTTAAAATCATTAGGGTTAGTGCTCATTCAGTCTTATCAGGCGTAGCTACAGGGTAACAGCACTGCAAGCTTCCTACACACTCTGCCCCGCTGTGAGCATGCTTCATTCCTGCAGTGGGGAGAACTTCTCAGGTCACAGAGGGAGTTCAGCCTCCATAGCTCCTGGAACTCTGGGTCTCTCTGTCAAGTCTACCACTTCATGCAAAGTGGGGTGGTGAGTTTGTGATGTGGGAGCTGGAACTGAGCCCCAGACTCATCTCATGTAAGAGCCCCCAAATATGCATTAGATGGGCACAGTTTTAATTCCTGCAGAGCTGGGCTGGATTCTAATAGGTGACCTAACCTCATTAGCAATGCCTTGAGGCAACCAGTCCCCTAAGTAGTGGTAATGTTATGCCTTTGAGAACGCAGCTTGCTTTCAGGGAAGATAAGTTATTAAATCGAATTCTGACCTTTTCTGAAGCTGGGCCTTCTGCCCTCTGGACACACAAGCAGCATTTCCTACATAGCACTCTTGGTCACATCATACAAGGCCTGGAATATGTGCCCATCATTTTCATAAAGAAACAGCTCCCATAAATTAAAGTACCAACACTAAACCTGCAACAATAAACTAAATATTAAATATAAACATTAATAAACCAAACACTCATTCATCTCTTAAAACAATGCTTTGCAATATAGAATCTTAGGGATGGAAGGGACCTCATGAGGTCATTTAGTCCAACCCCCTGCTAAAAGCAGGACCACTCCCACTAAATTATCCCAGCCAGGGCTTTGTCTAATGGGACCTTAAATATCTCCAAAGACGGAGATTCCACCACCTCCCTAGGTAACCCATTCCAATGCTTCACCACACTCCTAGTGAGAAAGTTTTTCCTAATATCCAACCTTGACCTCCCCAGCTGTAACTTGAAACTACCGCTCCTTGTTCTGTCCTCTGTTACTACCAAGAACAGCCTAGCTCCCTCCTCTTTGGAGCACCCCTTCAAGTAGGTGAAGGTTGCTATCAAATCCCCCCCTCAGTCTTCTCTTCTGCAGACTAAATAAGCCTAGTTCCTTCAGTCTCTCCTCATAAGTCATGAGCCCCAGTCGCCTCATCATTTTCGTTGCCCTCCACTGGACTCTTTCTAATTTGTCCACATCCTTTCTGTAGTGGGGAGCCCAAAACTGGGCACAGTATTCCAGATGCGGCCTCACCAGTGCTAAATAGAGGGGAATAATCACATCCCTCGATCTGCTGGCAACACTCCTACTGATGCAACCCAATATGCCATTGGCCTTTTTGCCAATAAGAGCACACTGTTGACTCATATCCAGCTTCCCATCCACCATAACTCCCAGGTCCTTGCTCGCTGGTACATTGTTTAACGTCCACCCCCGGGGTGTTATTCATCGAGGGTTGCAAGCGGACGAGGGTTCTTTTGGCCATAGGGATAATAGCCCTACCTTTGTCCGGTGACTGATTGGAGGCCCTTGATATTACACAGGAGGTCAGGAGATATGCACAATAGAGGGTTGAACCGAGCCAGCCGATAACCCAAACAAATATTATGGGAACTGAGTATTCTTCCCATGACGGAAGAAATGAGAGTGAGAGGGGAGCAAAGGAAGTTTATAGTGACAGGAGAAGTATCAGAGGAACCAAGAGAGTTATGAATAAAAGTTTTATTTTTGCTTTCCATGATTACAAGTTTGAGGCTTTCGTTTCCTGTTACAAAACCTTCGAAGAGTTACAGACAGTAACAATGTAGTCGCAGATAATATGTGCCTATGCTTCTTTATTCTTATGCTGCAGCAGATCTTAAAGGCAAAGATTATGATCTGGACTCAATGGCCCAGGTTAAATGCTAAAGCTATTCTTATTATACTGCTTTTAGCTCTTCTCTTACTTACAAGGAGACGCAGTCTAAGCAATCTGTCCTCCCAGGTTCTAAGGGTTCTAATTGCTTGGTCCTTAACCTTATCCCTAGCCAACCTGTCCTCCCAGGTTTAGGGGTTCTAATCTAGTTCAGTCCTTGCCCCAGGACTCGGGGGTGCTAAGATCTTCCCGTTACTGTTCCAATGTAGCTACTATGAACCAGCCTTCACCGAGGTCTGATTAACCCTCTTAGGTTTCCTTGTGCTTGTAACTAGTTACTCACCAGGCTCCCAGCCACCGTGTCAGTTCCGTCACACCTAGGATCAGGGTCCGACCGTTCTTGTCCGTTCTTTTTGCCAGTCCCATCACCTGTCTGGATCGGGGGAGCTGACTCTTCTACCCTAGCTATGGTGGTCCCCACTGGCTATCACAGCATGAGCCGCGGGGCGTCTTGAGACCACCGAGCCTGGCTTTGAACAGTCCCCACTTGCTTTTGACACAAGGGCAAGCCCAGGTATCGGGGCGTCTTGAGACTGTTCCGCCTCTGTCTGCTTTTACAGGGGTCTGGGTCTGATTTTTATAGGGATTTAGTCCCTCATGCCCCCACCTTTGTTTTCACGCCCCCACCTCTGTTTTCACACCTTTAGCGGACGAGCTCCTTGCATCTTAGTTTGCAGAGCTCTTGCAGGTCTTTAGCAGACTATTTGACATCTGAGTTCTTGGCATGGGTTCAAGTGAGTTGTTGCTGGGCAAAGAGGGCAGAGACCTTTGAAGATTGGTTCTTGCTTGGACCTATACTAACTCTAAGCTAAACTTATTCTGTGCCTAAAGCTATTGCAAATACCCTTAATATACCCTTATCTAAAGCCACTTTCTACAGTTGCTAGGGTCTGTAAGGAGCAGCTCCTAAAGGAAGAGACAGCTGATTATATCACTGGTAATAAAGATTCCTGGAGTCTACTCTTGTCTCTGAAAGCAGAGTATTGTCTAGTAGTTAGAGACAGTATAGCTAATTGTAACACAACACCCTGTTTGCATCACCTGCAGGGAATGAACCGAGGATCTTGGAGCACAAGTCTCTATCTATCACTTGAGCTAAAGGAAAATGCAATTTAACATGGAGAGAGTTGCATAAACCTGTATTTCAAACACCAAGTCCTGTGGCACAAATAAAGAATAACAAATTTATTTACCACACAAGCAGATGCAAGCTATGCGAAGTAGCTTGTGTAACTCCCGTTGACCTCGTAACTCCCCTTTAATGTGCCGTCTTCAGTTTGCAGCACCGACGGGACGTATGTTCCTATCGACACAGCAATATGCCATGTGAGGGGGTGGTTTTATTTGATTTTTTAATCAACTGTGCTTCTTTCTGAGCTTTCTGTTTCTTTCCAACAGCGGCAAATTTGCTACTTCCTTCAGGTTGTTCATTGACCTGGCTCTGTTCCTATGCAGCGTAGGCAGTCTCTGGTTACAACAGGTGTTTCTTAGCCCCTGCAGTCACATGACTCACGTGCTTCCGGAATTCAAGCCTCTCAGTCTTAAAGGGCTGAGATTTGAAGCAGTACAGGGATGTGTACTTGTGCCCCGGACCAACAGTTTGGTTAATGAGATGTGAAATACACAGAGATATTAAGAAGAAGAGTAGGTAATACAATCCATGGGCTCCATGTGTCATACAACACTTGTCAGGCTGAGTAGGGAATGTTTCTTTACAGAGAAGTGCAGTCCAACATATTGGGATGAAGATTTTTTTTTCCCTTATGCTGCTGGGAAGGTCTCCAAAATGGGGACAATTCCCCAAATATGTCCAAATGGGGGATTGGGTACAGAAGTGTATCCTTAAAGCCCCAGGTGAACTTGAGCAGGAGTACCTTATCTGAATACTGAAGAAAAACAAATAATCAAGGGAGTTGTGGTAGTGGCTCCAATCCACAAAGACAAGTATGGGATTTTTTTTAAAGGTAGGATGGGCCTAATCTCCCATTTTACCCTCCTCCACTCATTGCATGCAAGGGGGTTACTACATCCATAAAACTGCTTCCTGCTCAACCACAGTGTACAAAGGAGGGCAGAGGCGAGAGTAGCATTGATGTGGGATAGGAGCTCGTTAAACAGGAGTTCTCTGGTCCCTGAACAGGTCCAACTCCTGTTTCTGTTCAGTGGATTGCATGCACTTCATTTGGCTCTGACACACTAGGCTGACTGCCCCTTGAACAGGTTAACTCAGCTTACAGCTCCTATGCATGACTCCCTGGGACCTCCACATGTGGCATGGAGTCTGAGCCTGGCCCTAAACAAGGAAATTAGTAAATCAACATAAGAATGGTCATACTGGGTCAAACCAATGATCCAGGCTCACTGCTGGTTCTTGTGTTATAGGAAGTGGTAAATAACATTTCCTTATTTACTTTTTTAACACCATTCAAGACTTTTTCAATCTCTGTCATATCCCCCCCTAGTCACCATTTTCCCCCAAAGATGACTAGTCCTACTGTCTTTAATTTGTCCTCATATGGAAGCTGTTCCATACCCTTAATTATTTTTATTGCCCTTTTCTGAACTTATTCCACTTCTAATATGTCTTTTCTTTTTTTTTTTTTTTTTAGATGGGGATGAACAAAACTGCATGCAGTGTTCAAGGTACTGGTGTACCATGGATTTATATAGGGGGATTGTTGCAGGTTGCTGCTGGTGTCTATGGCTGTGTCTACACTTGTAAATTAAGTCGACTTAAGCTTGCTTAAGTTTTCTTAAGTCAACTTAAGCAGCTTGCTTAAGTCGATTTAAGGAAAATAAAGTTGACTTAATTAAAATTAAGTCGACTTTATAACACCTCCTTTGAATTTGACCTAAGGCTTAAGTCGACTCCCTAGAGTCGACTTAAGCCAGTGTAGATGTGGGGTAGCCCTAAGTTGACTTAGGGCTACCCCAGGACTACACCAAAGCCCTGCCTGCTATGGGGGGGGCAGAGGGGGAGCCTGGCATGCCCCCCACAGGGCAGGGCAGAGCCCTGCCCACCCTTCCCCTATGCCCTGCCAGGGTCCCTGTCCCCCTTTGCCCCATTGTACCTATGTACAATGGGGCAAAGGCTGAGCCCCCTGGAAATTGGCAAGGGGTGCTCCCCCTGCCCCCGTGGACCTCCCCTAGGTGCCCCTAAGCCCCTAGAAGTTGACCTAGGCATCCAGTGTGGATGCTCTAGGTCAACTTTCTAAGTTCCCCTTTAAGTCGACTTTAATTTTAAGTGTAGACGCACTAAGTCGACTTAACTAAGTTGACTTAAAGTCGACTTAAATAAACAAGTGTAGACATAGCCTACGAGAGGCTCCAGCTAGGCTGTCCTGTGGTCTTGGTTCAGGCCCCTTAAGCTGGGGCGTAGTCTCTGATAGTCAGTGTTAGCACAGGGGCTGCCTTGTTTTGGAGGCTTGGGGAGATTGCCTGGCGCAGGGCTATCAATGCCCCACCATCTTGGGCTCTCCTGCCTTTGTTATTCTCCCTCTTTTATACTATGGCTTGACTGCCTTCTCCAGGTGCAGCTGTGGCTGTCTGTCTCCAGGCTTGATGGCACTTGCTGCTGATACTGGGCGTGGCAGTTCCCTTTGTTTGTAGGGAAAGTAAGCTCCCTTCCCCCTCCTGCTTAAATCCTGAATGGGGCTTATAAACCCCCATGATAGGGATTATGATATTTTCTGTTTTATGATCAATCCTTTTCCTAATGGTTCCCAGCATTGTTAGCTTTTGACTGCTGCTGTATAGTGAGTGGAGGTTTTCAGAGCACTATGCATAACTACAATCTTTCCTTGAGTGATAACAGCTAATTTAGACCCCATCATTTTGTATGTATTGTTGAGATTACTTTGCATTACTTTGCTTTATCAGCATTGAATTTCATTTACCATTGTGTTACCTAGTTTTGTGAGAAGGATGTCACTTACCTTTTTTTCCCCCTCCTTTGTAAGAACCCATCACAGTCAAATCTTGGTGCTTGTGGATCTGGAGCTATTAGCAGATTCTCCTTTATCTGTAGTTCTAGTCCTGACAGCCTCTTTCTAGTTTCCAACCACTGCAAGAAAAAATTGTTTTCATCCTTCTTAAAAGCATCAATTGTTTATATTTATGCATCCATTGTTTATGATGGTTATGCCGTTCGCTCTACTTATCTACTCAGTTGATCTTATGAAGAATTAAGGGTTACTATTTTTTTAGGATGTTAAGCTTTGTTCATGTTAAATGACATTTCAAGCTCAGTAGCAGATTTCTATGTATGCTGCATTATACTCAGAAATTGTTCCAAGTCTCCACTCAGTCTATTGTTCTTTTCCTTTACAAAAAATTGCAAAAAATCATCTCATGTCGTGTGTGTAGCAAGAAAATTTGCTTCCCATCAATAGTTATTTACATGATAAGGGCTTTATTCAGGAAAAAGTTTAATGCAGTAGTCTCCAACCAGGCAATTGTGATTGACGGTAGATCCTGAATACCTGAACTGTAGATCTGGCTCTCTGACGGCCTGGCACTACCCCCTTCCCCATGGTGCCCACAGCAGCCGCTCCCTGGCAGCCCAGCACCCCTCCCTCCAGTACCCTCTCTCCCCAGCACCCACAACTCCACAGCAACCCACTCCCCCTGCAACATATAGCCGGGGCAGAGAGCAGGGAAATTTAAATACCTCCCCCTGTGGCCCAGGCAGCATGGTCGGGGACAGGGAGAGGTAAGTTGGGCTGGGCGCACTGGGGAAAGGGACCCTGGGCCAGGGATGATGAGTGGGCAGGTGCTGCCCCAGGTTGGGGCTGGGTGAGAGTGGGGGCCTAACCAAGGCTGGGTGAGAGTGACCCCATGTCAGACTGCAGCCAGGGGAAAGCAGAGATCCCCAGCTCGGGTCAGCACTGAATAAACCTGAGTAAAAACATCAGGATTTGGCGCATGAATTTTACAGTAGAAAGCTGCTTTCTTATCAATAGATGACTGAAACTGATGTGACAAGTTTACAGTATTAAAATCAACAAGCCACCAGGGTGAAGCTTTCAGTAGTCACAGATGTTATCAGTAGTCACAGATGTTATCAGTTAACATCTTCTTTACTGACACAGGACATTATTGCTATGAAAATGATAAGGTTATGCTCAATAAATCATATTCAAATTACTCAGTAAATCACATCTATCAGTTTTACATGTTAGGACAAAGTTTGATCTCAGCTGTCTACCAGTATAAATCAGAAGTACCTCCACTAAAGTCAAGGAGACTGTCGTGGGCCTGGTATGCCTCCTCACAGGCATCGGATTGCATGAGCTGGGAAGACAGGGAAAAGCCATAGGGCCATAGTCAGAGCAGTCCTCCTCCCTCCCCCCCCGGCGCCCCCCCGCAGACACACACAGAATTGGGGCAGCAGGGCCTAGCAGCTGGAGTCAACAGACCAGTCCTCAGGTCAGGGCAGCATGGTCTAGTGCTGACCTTGTGGGTAGTAGGGCACCATCTATGCAGGTACAGTGCCTGGGGTAGGTGGTCTGGAGCCCTCTATACGCCTCTGAGCCCCAGTCCAGGGCCCTGTCAGTGGGAAATTATGCACCCCCAAAATCAGCAGGATCCAAGAGAGTGTAGGACAGTAACTCAACAAAAAGGGGAAAATAATAACAGGAAATGGCTGAGGAACTAAATGACTTCTTTGTTTCAATCTTCACCAAGAAGGTTAGTGGCGATTGGATGCCTGATGTAGGGAAGGGCAGTAAAAATGGGATCAGACCAGAAGTTAATATAGGGAAAGAACAAGTTAAAATTAATTAGCCAAATTAGATGTTTTCAAGTCAGCAGGGCCTGATGATATGCACCCGAGAATACTCAAGGAGCTGACTCAGGAGATATCTGAGCCATTGGCTATTATCTTTGAAAAATCATGGAAGACTGGAGAGATCCCAGAGGACTGGAAAAGAGCATATATTGTGCCCATCTATAAAGAGGGAAATAAGGACAACCTAGGGAATTATAGACCAGTCAGCTTAACCTCTCTACCAGGAAAAATAATGGAGCAAATAAATAAGGAATCAATTGGCAAACATATAGAAGAGAATGAGGTGTTAAGTGATAGCATCGATTTGTCAAGACCAAATAATTTCAAACCAATCTGATAGCTTTCTATGACAGGGTAACAAGCCTTGTGGCTAGAGGGGAAGTGGTAGATGTGATATATCTAGATTTTAGTGAGGCTTTTGATACGGTCTTGCAGCACCTTCTCATTCACAAACAAGTGAAGTTCAATCTAGGTGGAGCTACTATAAGATGGATGCAAAACTGGTTAGATAACTGCTCAGAGAGAGTAGTTATCAACAGTTCACAGTCATGCTGGAAGGCCATAACAAGCAGAGTACACAGGGGTTGGTTCTGGATCCAGTTCTGTTCAACATTATCATCAATGATTTAGATGATGGCATAGAACGTATACTTATAAAGTTTGCAGATGATACCAAGCTGGGAGGTGTTGCAAGTGGTTTGAAGGATAGGACCACAATTCTAAATGATTTGGACAAACTGGTGAAATGGTCTGAGGTGAATAGAATGAAATTCAATAAAGACAAATTCCAGGTACTCCATTTAGGAAAGAACAATCCATTGCACACATACAAAATGGGCAATGACTGCCTACGAAACAGTACCGCAGAAAGGGATTTTGGTGTCCTAGTGGCCCACAAGCTAAATATGAGTCAATAGTGTAATACTATTGCAAAAAAAGCAAACACCATTCTGGGATGTATTAACAAGAGTATTGTAAGTAAGACATGAGAAGTAATCCTTCCACTCTACGCCGCACTGTTTAGGCCTCATTTCAAGAAAGATGTGGACAAATTGGAGAAAGTCCGGAGAAGAGCAACAAGAATAATTAAAGGTCTAGAACCCTCAATTTATGAGTGTGGGGCCAGGGGCCCTAGTTTGTATTGGATTGTGTCAGTGACAACGTGACCACAACCACAACAGACAGCTAAGTAAAGTTGATTTATTATGGAGGTACAGCAGTTACATCCCTTTCAGCAGCCGGGGACCCCACAACGGCAGCAGACGGGCTCCTGGGCAATAGTTCCGGGGCACCTGCTGCGCAGTCGATCCAAGGTCCACCAGAGAAGTCCAATATGCATTAGACATTCCCCTGAATTTATGCTAGCTGAATGTGGAAACGGTGGGGGGGCTTACAGAGTAACTAGCGGTTCACTCACACACACACACACATAGCCTAGATTATTACAACATACCTCACACAACAATAGGGAAGGTTACAGAATAATCAGGGATTCACACACGCAAGTAGCCTGGGCTCTTGCAACGGTTACAACACAATGGGCACAAGATGAGCACGTGTTGTAAATTAGCAAATGCGCATGTTGTCAGGCATTCAGCATGTGGACAAGGCATGTAGATAGGGGGCTATGCATGCCTCTAGGTGCCTAGCCTATGGTCAAGGCACACAGTGTCAGAGTGGGGGTGTCACTCATCTATACCATACAATGTCTTCCGTGATTCCCTTACAATGAGGGAAGATTAAAATAACCAGGTTTGTTTAGTCTGGAAAAGAGGAGACTGAGAGGGGACATGATAATAGTTTTCAAGTACTTAAAAGATTGTTACGAAGAGGAGGGAGAAAAATTATTCTTCTTAATTGCCAATGATAGGACAAGAAACAACAGGCTTAAATTACAGCAAGGAAGGTTTAGGTTGGACATAAGGAAAAAAGTCCTAACTCTCAGAGTGATTAGCCACTGGAATAAATTGCCTTGGGAACTTATGGAATCTCCATCATTGGAAATTTTTAAGAGCAGGCTAGATAAACATCTGTCAAGGATGGTTTAAGATGGTACTTGGTCCTGCCATGAGTGTAGGAGACTGGACTCAATGACCTCTCATGGTCCCTTCCAGTTTCTGTGGCTATGTCTACACTAGAAAAAGTTAGATCGACTTTGTTAAGTCAACTTAATAAGGTCAACTTTAAGTCAACTTAAAGTCGATCTTATTAAGTCAATTTAACAAACTGGTTTCCATGGATGTGGACTTAGTCCACTTTGTTAAGTTGACCTAACTGCCCCTAGGTCGACTTAATAAAGTGGACTTAAGTGTCCGCACTGTGCATAGGTTGACCGAAAGGAGGATTAGGTTGATTTAAGGAGGGTTAGGTCAACCTAACCAGCAGATCTTACTAAGTCGACCTAAGCTTTCATTAGGTCGACTTAAGGATTTTCTTAAGTCGACCTAATGAAAGCCTGATGTGGACAGGGACTAAGTTAGGTCGACTTAAGCTTCCTTAAGTCAACCTAATTTGCAAGTGTAGACATAGCCTATGATTCTATGCTATTTGGTTCCCTGCATTTCCCACCATAGCACTATTCAAGTATTACCCTGGCTTCCATGGCGATGATCCACTATTCCCCAGGGTTTCTGATGTCCCCAGCTGGAATAGCTACTGGTAGCTCATTCCCTTCTTTGGATTCATTTGGCCACCTGGGGTTCAGCTTGGCTTAATGCTGGTGTCTGAGTCTGCAACAGCTCATCATAGGGAACTGGTAGTCTGCATCCTTCCTCTTCAGCAGCCTGCCCAAACTGAGCTGGGTTGCTGTCTTTTATACTTGGCGTCCAGGCTGAGCAGGCCCAGCAAAGGTGGAGGGGTGTGGTCTTCCCAAAGTCTAGTGCATTCTTAATCTTCTCTAGGTCATGGTGGGACTAGTATGCCTCATCACAGAGACATGATTGGGTTTTTTTTTTCTGACTCAGAAGTGATTAATACATATAGAATGATTATTGCAGTTAGAAGTTGTAAGACAAAGCCGTTTTTGAGTTAAAGTGGAAAAAGGCATTTAAAACTAAAAATATTTATTATTTGAATACTGGTAACTCAAAAAGACACACACTAAATTTTGTCAAATTTGGTAAAGCTAATTTATTCTCAGACCAGGACTGCACCTGGGAAGTTTCAACTGAGAGGATAATTTTTGCTAGTTATGATTCAATTTCCACTTTAATTAATGTAGTGGTAATTAGTAGCTACATACATCATAGAACAGAAGATGAAAAGGAAACAAAATCCTTGGGTTAGTTCTTTTACTTATACAATAAAAGCCTAAATAGCTAATATTGTATTTCAAAATCTAAATTAAATTTTATAATGTGTTTTGGCAACCGAGAGTTTTAGCACATATCATTACATGTACTTTAAGTATACAATCCAATCAAAGGAGCAAGTAAAACTTTATTGTGCTGAAGAAACTGCAACTCTATAATCTGTCATCCATTTCTCTCTTTCTTTATTCACTCCTTGCTTTTGTATGTGAGAGAAAAGAATGGTGCTTTGAAGCCAGAGGGTATTCTTTGCACTGTCTACAATTTATAATTATAATTATGTCAAGCATATTTCAAATATTTACAACCTTTTAATCATTAAAATGAAATGTAAATGGGTTTTACAAATTTGATAGTAGAAAAGACTTCCAAAATGATTTCCAGCAAAGTATGTTAGCTTTATATATAGCTGCAATTTTTTGCTTAGGAGAGAGATCATCATGTTCCTTACATTAAGTGTTGTGTTCTTCTTTCCAGCTATTACACATAGTAATTCATTCCTATAATACTGGGTTGGGGTTTTTTTTTTTTTTCAAGGCACTGACATGTATCAGGCCAAGTCTTGCAGACTTTACTTAGATGTGCTCTTATTGGAGTCAGATAAGTTTCCCTGATTAAAAGATTTATTTAATCAGGCACATTTATGACTCCAGTCCTAAACTGATTAAAGGTTTAGGATTGTAGTTAAGGACCTATTTTCCTCTGGAATAAAATTACAAAGCACCATTGAATTTATGGAACTATGGTAATTTACCCTGATTAAGAGTTTGGCTGATTTTGTCTAAAATAGCCAATAATAATTTGAGAGGTGGAAGAAAATTCCAGGTATTCCACTTGCCTCTCAGTCCTCCTACCTTTTGTGGCTGTGCGTTTACAATCACTTTAAAACAGAAGTGCATCCTCTTTCCATGGCCCTGCTGCTGTGTGAAATCCCATACTGGAAATCTACTTGAGCACTTCAGTCATGTAACAGTTACAGGATCTTTATAGTACAGAAAATATAGGGCCAGATCCTCAATGAGTATAAACTGGATTCGTTCCTCTAAAGTCAATAGAGATATACATTGGATCTGACCTGTAATGGGGGACATGCATCAGCCATTTTTACTCAGGGAAAACTCCTACCAGAGTCAATAGGAATAAAGTCTTAGAGGCTCTGGCCTCTCATTAGAAAGCTGCTGACCATTCAGCAGTCTCTCAAGCTGGCAATGGTTTGTGTGACCCCAGTGAAGGTTGGAAAATGGCTGGTTTCCTAGTGCAATCCAAGTTTTAGAAACATGACATTTACTTTTAATCTCAGCGGAAGCCTAACGTGTTACAGTACATTACCTCTGATTCTGTTGCTTCAGAATCAGATGAATATAGCTATGAACTATGACAACAAGACTATAACTAAAGACAACAAGAGGCATGTAAAGAATTGCCTTGTTTGTATTCCTCTGCCTTATACTAGATATGAGATCAGAATTACTCAGCTTCCAGCCACCAAAGGAGTTGAAGTTATTTCTTTAGCTCTGGTTAGAAGCCTGCTCTTTTGAACCCAAAAGACTTAAGTTCTATTTCTCCTGCTGCATGTGTGAAGTTAGGTAATATTATTCTACAGTCACAGTCACTACAAGTTGGTATTAGACAACTGTAGTGAAATCCCATGAGCTCCATATCTTATCACAAGCTCAAAGATGGACTGTGCCATAGCCAAGGAAGAATGTGTGTATCACTGCCCTATCCTCATTCAAATCTTTGATAGTACACATCTGGCTCTATTAGAATTTGTCCTGTATTGCCAGAAGTAGAGGTCTGAGCTGATGAAGCCAGAAGTCAGGAATTCTATGCCAATTACATAGGAATTGCTATGCCAGGACCCTAAGTCCACCCAGTCTGCTTCTTGAATTGGTGGAATTCCCATTCATGTGTATGCCTGGAATGATTCTTCTTTCAACTCAGATCTCCCTTCAGATCTTTTATTGAGGAATCAAGGAGTAGAAGGCAAGCACATGACTCAGAGAGGACTTAGAAAACAAATAAGAAGAGTAATTTGGGGAGTGGTATGTGCAAGGTCTTTTGTTGTTTCAAACAGTAGTGTGCGATGCAGATTTGGGCAAATTGGGTGATTGCCTAGCTGTGGATCAGCAGTGAGCTACAGGGAGATACATGTTCCATGGTGCTGTTCACCTGGTTCCAGCTGCTAAATTACACATTACAAAAATTAAAGCTGTTTAATGATTTTTAAATGCTAACAAAATTAGTGAAAAATATTAGTGACATTCACTAATTTTTTCAGTTTAATTTTTTAAATCAGCTATTGATCTAGTCAAGATTTTTCATATTTTAGGACTCATGAGACCTTTAATAAATTTCAATTTCACCCTTTATCTCTCCAAACCAACACTTTGTCATACAATCATTTGCCGTAGTGTCCATAAAAATGGTAGGCATTTAAGAATGAGAGAGGATGGGGTCCTCACAATTATGAAAAAAATCATATTCAGTCATCAGCTGGTGGGGACATGACCATGAGGCAGTGTCTCAGCCTCCAATTCAGCAAGGTTCTTAAGCACATGAGTAACTTTAAGCATGTGCAGAGCAGGAGGGATGGTATTATGAGCAGGGAATCAGCCTGGTACATGGTGGACCCAGGGTCAAGTTCCTGCTCTGCGAGACTTCCTCAGTGACTGAGTGACTTAGTTCCTCTAAACCTTGCTTTTCCACCTATAAAATGGAGATAACAGCACAGCTGTATCTCACAGGGGCTATGTCTACACTTAGGGATTTAGGTCGACTTAAATAAGTTGACTTTAATAAGTCGACTTTAAGTCGACCTTATTAAGTTGACTTAGAGGGTCCACACAGGACTCTTAAGTTGACTTAAAGGTGCTCCTATTAAGTCAACTTGGTAGGTGGAGGGAGAGCCAGCCAGCCTTGAAAAGCTGGTCGCCACTTCTGGGTCCCGGCAGAGTCAGCTGGCGCGCGGCTGGCTCTGCCGGGACCAGCCGCCCACCTCCCGGGCTCTCCAGCCAGGGTTCCAGCGGGGGATCCTCTCCCGCTGGAGCCCTGGCTGGGGAGCCCTTCTCCCCAGGACCGCGGCTTCCCTGGCAGGGAAGCCACAGGTCTACGGAGAAGGGAGCAGGGACTCGCCAGGCCAAGGGAGCCACAGTGGCTCCCTTCTGCCAGGGAGCCATGTGGTGCTCCCTTGTCCTTGTCCTCCCAAGTCGACTTGGGGCATCTACACTGGCTAAGATGACTTTTAAAAAGTCGACGTAGACACTAGTTTGAATTATAACAAGGTGTTATTAATTCGAACTAGTTTTTCCTTAATTTGATTTAAGGAGCATCTTAAATCGAATTAAGGAAAGCCCAGTGTAGACATGGATTAAATTAAGTCGACTTAAGCCTGTTTAAGTCGACTTAATTTATAAGTGTGGATGCACACAGGGAGTTGGGGAGGATACATACATTTAAAATATTGTAAGGTGCCCAGATACTGTGGTAATAGAGGCCAGATTTACCTAGAACAGAAGAGACTGGTTCCATGCTGAGAGTTAGGCAGGGCCTAAAACCTTGGTGAACTGGACCTTCTTTTAAGATATGGTCTAGACTGTGAAAATGCCCAAGAATTTCTGCCTCCATCCTTGCACTAGTTTAGATCAAATGCAAGGTTATTACAAAAAAGAGGACAAAGGTGTTTTAATACTAATCCTCCTCCCTACTATTCTTCAAAATCTTCTTGCCTTTCTTTTCCATTTCCTAAATAGTGTCACTCCCTGAAGCCGTTTTCCTCTGCAAAAGCAGTTCAGTCCTCATTCATCTCACTCTCCACACATTGCCCGCTTTCCCTGGAGCACGGAGAAGAGCATCACTCATTCAGTTCAAGCACTAGGAAAGCACTTTCAAAATACCCACAGTAACTGCTACCTCTTGGAATCAGTTTAATCAAATTCTTACTTCAGAAGGCAGAGGAACTAGGAGAAGAGGATAATGGAGTATCTTCTGTGAGCTCCAGAGGAAATGAGCTCGAATGCAGTGCTTACTCTCAGCACTGAAGCTGACATTGTGATTAATGTAGTATCGCATGTTGAAATGCCCTGAAAAAAATGCCTGCTTCTGTGATACCAGCATTTTCGGATACTGTTGCCAAGTAGTTAGGCTTGAAAACGGTGCTCATGAAGCTATGGGCATCACAGGCAGTTAACTTACTGAATTAGGGTATGGAGGATTTGTGGATCAACAGCATTTCTGTTTGAACACCCACACAGAACAGGTTCCAGCAAGGACGAGAGTTTAAAATCTCGCTTCGAAAGAAATATTTAGTACAATATACACATGAGATTACAGTTATTATATTCCAAAGCTTCTCTTTGCTGGTCATATTTTTCATTCTTTTTGCAATTGCTATACAAATAGAATGAAATTTGACTGATGACTTCAGAGTTAGTCTCAATTTGGAGTTCAGTTTACTGATTCCGACTAGGTTTTTTACAAAGACACCAGATCACTTCTATTGCAGCCTTTATCCATTAAGGGTAGAGACCACTATGTCTGCATATCATCAAAGATACTTGAATGACACTGGCTGAGTTGCAGATACTATAGCGGAGCCAGAAAAGCAGCACATTTAAACAGCCTTGGTGATACCTGAAGCAAGTACTAGGCAGAGCAACATCCTCACATGTGAGTGGGACTTCTACTGACTCCATTAGGAGTGCTACATCTGAGAATACAGCTCCCATGACCGTCTTCCTTCAAGCTGGAAGAGGTAGCCTGCAGCGTCTTTACTGACGGTACTCTCCTGTTCTTTTCCAAGTACTTAAAGGTCTGTGTAAAGTGACTTACTTTATAAATGAATCTTTCCATTAATAATCCAATCACACTGGCAGTGTCTACAAAGGGCTTAAAAACCATCTTGGTACTCTCTTTTTCTGTTCTTCATTTTGACTCAGCAAGCTGTGATTCACAGTAGCAGATACCTGTTAACCAAAAAACGATTCACAGGAAATCAGAATTAGTTATATTCATTCTCCCCCCCCCCCCAACTGAATGTGTGTTATGTATTGGACGGTGTGCTTTTTTGTGTCCCTCTTTCTTTGTGACCTCCCCATCTCTCTCTTCCTTCCTAGCATCCTTCACAGAACAAAAAGAGCATATTCCTGAATAGTGTCTGATGGATTATGGGTTCCTGCATGAGGCAAATTGTTTTCTCTCTACAAATCGATCAGTTTCCAGAAACTGGTGGTGTTTACTAAAGAACAAATACAAATTTGCTTTCAAGATCCAGAAATATGGGTGCCATCACAATGTATTGGAAATATTCCAGAGACAAAAGTAGAGAGTTAAGTAGTGATCTTGAAATAATTCATTAAAGGTTTTCAGCTCCAATATAATGAGTATAGTATTTTTTCCCCTTCTTCCAAAAAAGCTTTAAAAAAGTTAAACCAGTCATAGTAAAAGTGCTTTACTAGTTACCAGGAATAAAGTAAACCTTTTCATAAAAACTATTCAACTAAAATTTAATTTCATTATAGACCCAGAAGGCCAGATTATGTTCTTAGGTGCTCAAATGGCTTTACCTTACACTCTTACTGGTGTAACTAAGTACAGAATTTGACCTATCATAGATTATAAGGTCAGACCTCCTGAACAACGCAGGCCACAAATCTTCATCCACCCCTAAGAGGGGATGTTGGAGCCCAGTACCCCAAGCAGAACTGGCCATACTTACTAAAGAAAAGAGATGGTGCAAAAATGCTTTGTTGTAGTAGGGAGAGGGAGGGAAAAGTACTGAATCTCTTCTCTGTTTCAGACCAGAGACCCTGTTTCAATCCAATTTTAAGTTGTTTTCTAGTACAAAAGTGGTGTCGCCTCTAAGTTTCAGCTGAAAGTCAGGGAAGAAGTCATCTAGGCTTCAGATCCAGATAAAAAGGAGTCTAAAATACTGATAACATTTTATTTATGCCTGTACAATAACTGAAATTTTTAAGGTAGATGGTAAACAGCTCTTAAAAGACGCACCATATTAGTGACCTGTGTTGGTGGTGTTCTCAGCCTGTCAGCTCCCTTGAAATCAGATGTAAACGTCTTCCTGTATAATATGCAGCTCACAGAAACGTTGTTTGAGTTTCATAAAGAGTCTTGTAGAAAAGATATGCTTTGCTGGAGAAAAGCTCAGCTGTCAGGTTTTTTTGGACTATTGCTCAGAAATATCAATGATAAAAGATCTCATTCTGCCTTCTGATTGATTTCTGTGCTTAAGAAAACAAAACAAAACAAAACAATTTCCCAAATCTTGGCTCTGAAGTGGTCATATTTAAAGAAGTGTCAGGGAAGTAATTGCATTTTTTAAAATGTAAAAAAGTTGCCAATTCGTGCCTGTATTATTTCTTTTTGGAAAGATTAGAAACAGAACACAAGATGTACCTGGCAGACAGACAAGTCATTGTAATGCAGGATACATGGTGCTTCATTTCACTTTAAATCAGGAACTAAAATGTACCATTTTTGGACTAGATAATAGATTCCATTTGGCTATGGAATTTATCCCATGCATGAAGAAACCTTTGCCAAATCTTTCTGTAGTCAATAAGATATGTAATTGGATCTCACTTTCCAAAATATCCTTCCTCCTTTTTTAAAAAATATATAAGATGCTTGGAAAAAATCTAGCTGTTAAAGAATGAAGAAAAATAAAAGGGATATTTTAGCAGTCGTAATAAAATCTGTGCGAAATATTGCTAATTACATTTTCAAAATATGTATCATGGTACCAGGTACAATCTTGTCTGCTTTTTCATCTCAAATCTCTACAGATGCAAATCAGAGCTCAGAATTTTGAAAACGATATAAAATAAGTTGCATTAACCTTGCAAGGCAAGAAGGCTCATCTTCACTGTGTGTGATGAGGAAAGATGTGGGAAATATATGCGCCAATCCATACAGATTCTCATTTCATAAGGTCAAGTGCTCCCAGTGGCATATAGGATGATTTTTTATTATTCGTTAGGCCCAGATACACAAAGGCGTCCAGGTGCTGAAAGATGCAGATAGGTGCCTGCTGGGATTTTCAAAAGCATATAAACAAGTCAAGATTCCTAAGTCCCTGATGTTTAAAGAGAAGTCAGTGTTTATCCTGCTTAGGCAGTTTTGCCACTCCTACTGTGCGCCTAAATATTTTTGAAAAAAAAAAATCTAGCCCAAGGTCTTTTATTAACCCTGCTAGATCTCTATATCTAAGCACACCAGCTATGTCATTGATCATGCCAAGTCAGTACCTGCTCACCTTATTCACATAAGCATGTTCATTGACATCAATGGCTATGTCTACACTTGGCCAAATAAGTCGACTTTGCTAAGTCGACTTAAAGTTGACTTTAAGTCGACTTTGTTAAGTCAACCTTAGCATGTCTACACTAAAAAATTAAGTCAACTTAGCGGGGACCCTGCCAAATCAACTTAGAGCGTCCACACTGGATACCTAAGTCGACTTGTAGGGGCTAGGTGGACCTGGGACTGGTCCATGGTGGCAGGGGGCACACCCCTTGCCAAGTGCCAGGGGGCTCAGCATTTGCCCCATTGTACTTGGGTACAATGGGGGCTGAGCAGGACAGGGACACTGGCAGGGCATAGGAGCGGGGTGGGCAGGGCTTTGACCTGCCCTGTGGGGGGCACGGCAGGCTCTGCCTGTGCCAGCCACCCTGGCAGGGAGGACAATGGGAGAGCCCTGGAGCTCTTTAAATTGATTTAAAGTCGACTTAGGGCTAATCTGCGCCTACACTGGCTATGTTGACTTAATAAAGTCGACTTACCCAGTAAAGCTGACTTTAAATGAGGTTTTATAAAGTCGACTTTAATTTTCCTTAAATTGACTTAAGCTGCTGCTTAAGTCGATTTAAGGAAAATGTAGTGTAGACGTAGATTAAATTAAGTTGATTTTAGCAAGCTTAAGTCAACTTAATTTGTAAGTGTAGACGCACACAATGGGACAAGTTGTATAAAGCAAACAGGCTCTGGCCCATTGTGTAATTTGGCTACTTGGACACTTCAGCCAGGTGTGACCCTTTGGATCCTTTAAGCCTCCAACAAAGTACTTTGGAAACATCTAACATCCCTACTGGGAGAAAGGAATGAGCTACGAAGAATTAGACACATTTATTGTCCCAGCAGAATCTGAAGGAAAAAAAATTCTCTGTGCTCTTTGTGCAATTCCCTCATAAGCTGAAATTTAGCACAATACTGCTCTGGACTTGCAGCATAGAGTACACCACCCTGCACCTGCTGGACACAATGAGTAATGGACCATCTGAATGGCATCCTTCTACTGATCCAAGTCACACAGTATGAAACTCAGAAGATACAGGAGTGCGTAGGGAGAGGACGACTTTGTACAGCTTGGGTTAGAATGGTTAATGCTTTATTCAGGCATACAATTTGCTTGAGAATTTATTGAATTTTTCACACAAAACTATGCTCAAATAAATCCTTTCGCTGATACAAGTCACCACTGACCAGCACCTAAAGAAATATATTCATTCTGTTGAAGTTTTTTCACTTTGGATCATTAATTAAATATTCACTAGGCCAGAGAGAACAAAAGGAAGAGAGATTGGCTCCATAGTCCAGTGGTTAGGGCCTTTCCATGGGCTGTGGGAGGATTAATCCCTCCTCCAATGATTATTTAGTTATCCCTGCAAAGTGGAACAGCTTTAGCAGAAGAGATTGAGAGCCCCCTCCCCTTCCACACACACAGATATTGGCATAGCTATCAATCTGGTTGGTAGTGTGTTGAGTGTTGAATCTTAATACAAGTCCCGGCTGGGAATCAGGCAGAATGAAGATTTAATCCTGGGGTTCCCCTATGCCCGATGAGTTCCTGGCCTCTGGGATATGGACGCTCACCCCAGCAATTAAGATAGGGATGCTCTGAGCATGCTTCCAGGTTGATCCCCACAGATGAGATAGGCAGGGTAACACCGTGTTTGAGAATCCCAAAAGGGATTAAGTGTGAGTGAGGGCTCTGAGCAGCTTGCTGGATGAAAGGTGACATTTAGGCAGCTGCGCACATACCTACTGGCAACTACTTAGGTGCCTAAATACTGGATTTAAGTACCTAGGGGGGCCTAAGAGGGCTAGATTCACAAAGAGGTTAGGTGTCAGCTGCAAAAAATACTTAAGAAGTTGGTCAACTTTCTGCACCTGCATCAGTCCCACCAAAGAGAGTTACTTCCATGGATTTGAAGTCCTTGCTTGAATATGGATTAATTTAAGCATATGCTTAGAAGTTAGGCACCTGCTTAAATACTTCGCTGAATTGAGGCCTCTACTAGAACTCAGCTGGACCATCATAGGGTTATTTATACCTTTCTGTACAACTAAGCTTAATTTGTTCTTACCAGAAAAAAATTGAAAACCCATTAAAGTACAGATTAGGATTCAAGTTCTGAGAGGATTATTTAACCCAGTGCACTAAATATTGTGAAGTGTGCCCATTACTTCCTAAACTTGCTATGGTCAAGCAAAACGAACAAGGAGTCCTGTGGCACTTTTAAAGAGTAACAAATTTATTTATCACATGAACTTCTGTGGGAAAAAAATCCCACTTCGTCAGATGCTTGAAGATGGGGAGCTTACATGTTGGGAGGAAAATAATTGCAGGGAAATGTAAGTCATAGGATCAAGTCAGATTGTTTCAGCAAATCAAAGCAGCGGTTTAGATGGAACAGGGGCATTTTCTAAACATAGTAACACTTCATTAAGATCCCACTCCCGCAATGCATGTACCAACATGCTTAAAAGGTAAGCATGTGCTTAATTCCATTAACTTCTTTGTGACCACTCTGGAATTACTTATGTGCTTAAAGTACATTAAATAATTAAACTTAAGCATGTGTTTTCATGGGCTGCTGGACTGTGCTGGGTTGGGGAACAGAGGAGAAAGACTCATTTTCATGATGTTCATAACTAGAATACCTGCTCATTCTTGATCAATTGCAAGTATGTGGTACAGATGTACACCATAAAATGGATCATTGAATGTGTAATTACATCTTCCAGATGATCACAGAATCTATTGCTATTATTTTCTAAGGGCTGCCATTAATGTTAACAGCAACACTGAGCAGAGCTGCTTTCCCATCAAACAGTGACACAGTAAGTCTAGCATGGCAAAGTGATTTTAAGGGGAGGGGGAGGAGTGACAAAACAAAGGTTAACCAAAGTAAGATTTTCTCTTGTCATTTCTCCTGTACCTTTAAAATTTTTTAAAAAGGTAACTGTTCTCTGTAATGTTTGTACTCACAATATGTACCTATTACACCCCCCACACAATATATCTGTAAAAACTACAGCTGCAGATTTTTTGCCTTTTAGCTTGTTGGGACATTGGGAATCACAAACGAATTCAGAGAGCACTTCTGTTAAATATGCATAATCAGAAATTGCCCTTTAAAGTACAGTGGGCACCCTTAAAACATTTCCCTTTAATTTTAGGTAAGATCTCACTTCGGCGACTGTTATTTTCCAGCATACTCTAAGTAGAAGGGATATGTAATAAGCCACTCACTACGATAGCACCCCCTTGCAGTGTCATGGTAAACCAGCACCAAGTCATTGATCTTTCATCACATTCAGTCCCTAAGTCAAGGACGCTAGTTCCAGACACAGTAAGGCTATGTTTAAACTTGTAAAGTTAAGTTGACTCTGTTAAGTCAACCTTGTTAAGTCAACTTAACGGTAGACATAGCCGTCCACACTGGCTTTAAGTCAACTTAATAAGGTCGACTTAGCGCTATTCCCCATCCACACTGGCTTTAAGTCAATTTAAGAAGTCGACTTAAGGCTTAAATTGACCTTCAGAGGTGGTGTTATTAAGTTGACTTAAGGACAGTGTGGACAGGGAGTAACCCTTAAGTCGACTTTATTAAGTTGACTTAAGGGCAGGTAGGTCAACTTAAAGTGGACTTAATAAGGTCAGCTTTAAGTCGACTTAAAGTCGACCTTAGAATCATAGAATCATAGAACAATAGGGTTGGAAGGGACCTCACGAGGTCATCTAGTCCAACCCCCTGCTAAAAGCAGGACCACTCCCACTATAACACCCCTGCCAGGGTTTTGTCTAACCGGGCCTTAAAAACCACCAAAGATGGAGATTCTACCACCTCCCTAGATAGCCCATTCCAATGCTTCACCATCCTCCTAGTGAGAAAGTTTTTCCTAATATCTAACCTTGACCTCCCCAGCTGTAATTTGAAACCATTGCTCCTTGTTCTGTCCTCTGCTACCATCGAGAACAGCCTAGCTCCCTCCTCTTTGGAGCACCCCTTCAAGTAGTTGAAAGTTGCTATCAAATCTCCCCTCAGTCTTCTCTTCTGTAGACTAAATAAGCCTAGTTCCTTCAGTCTCTCCTCATAAGTCATGTTCCCCAGCCCCCTAATCATTTTTGTTGCCCCCCGCTGGACTCTTTCTAATTTGTCCACATCCTTTCTGTAGTGGGGAGCCCAAAACTGGACACAGTATTCCAGATGCAGCCTGACCAGTGTCAAATAGAGGGGAATTATCACATCCCTCGATCTGCTGGCAATACTCCTACTGATGCAGCCTAATATGCCATTGGCCTTTTTGGCAACAAGGGCACACTGTTGGCTCATATTCATCTTCCCGTCCACCATAACCCCCAGGTCCTTTTCTACAGCGCTGCTACTTAGCTGATCGGTCCCCAGCCTGTAGCAGTGCATGGGATTTTTTCGTCCTAAGTGCAGGACTTTGCACTTGTCTTTGTTGAACCTCATGAGATTTCTTTCGGCCCAGTGTTCCAATTTGTCCAAGTCTTCCTGGATCCTGTCCCTGCCCTCCAGAGTATCTACCATTCCCCCCAACTTGGTGTCATCTGCGAACTTACTAAGCACGCAGTCTATTCCATCATCAAGATGATTAATGAAGATGTTGAATAGAACCAGCCCCAGGACCGACCCCTGGGGCATTCCACTCGTTACCGGTTGCCAACCAAACATCGAGCCATTGATTCCTACCCACTGAGCCCGTTGATGTAGCCAGTTTTCGATCCACCTTATGGTCCACTCGTCCAACTCATACTTCCTTAACTTGCTGATGAGAATGCTGTGGGAAACCTTGCTAAAGTCAAGGTATACCACATCAATGGCTCTTCCCACATCCACAAATCCAGTCATCTCATCATAGAAGGAAATCAGGTTGGTCAGGCATGATTTGTCCTTGGTGAATCCATGCAGACTGTTCCTGATCACTCTATTTTCCTCCAAGTGTTTCAGGATGGATTCTTTGAGGACTGCTCCATGATTTTCCCAGGGATTGAGGTGAGGCTGACCGATCTGTAGTTTCCCGGATCCTCCTTTTTCCCTTTCTTGAAGATAGGTACTATATTTGCCTTTTTCCAATCCTCTGGGACCTCCCCTGTTTGCCATAAGTTCTCAAAGATAATGGCCAGCGGCTCTGCAATCACTTCCCCCAACTCCCTCAGCACCCCCGGATGCAGTTCATCTGCCCCAGGGACTTGTGCACATCCAATTTCTTTAAGTGTTCCCTAACCTGACTTTCCATCACCGAGGGCCGCTCTTTTCTCCATTCCGCGTTACCCCATGTAGTAGCCTGGGTGCTGACCCTCCCTGTGAAGACTGAAGTAAAAAAAGCATTGAGTACTTCAGCCTTTCCCGCATCATTCACCACGAGGATGCCTGCCCCATTCAGTAAGGGACCTACACCACTCCTGATCCTTTTCTTGTAGCTGATATACTTATAGAACCCCTTTCTGTTATCTTTCACATCTCTTGCTAGCTGCAACTCCAATTGTCCTTTGGCCTTTCTGATTTTATCCCTGCGGTCCCGAGCAATATCTTTATACGCCTTCCTTGTCATCTGTCCAAGCTTCCACTTCTTGTAAGCTTCCCTTTTATGTTTCAGCTCCCCACAGAATTCCCTGCTAAGCCATGCTGGTCGCCGTCCACATTTGCTGTTCTTTCCACACATCGGAATGTTATCTACCTGTGCCTTTAACAGGGTTTCTTTAAAATACAGCTAGCTGTCCTGGACACCTTTCCCCTTCAGATCAGCCTCCCAAGCGATCCTACCCATCAGCTCCCTAAGGGAGCCAAAATCTGCTTTTCTGAAGACCAGGGTGTGTGTTCTGCTTCTTTTCTTCCTTCCATTGATCAGGATCCTGAACTCTACCATCTCATGGTCGCTGCTGCCCAGGTTGCCATTTACTTCTACTTCCCCGATCAATTCTTCTCTGTTTGTGAGCAATAGGTTTAGAGGTGCAAGGGCCCTAGTTGGTTCCTCGAGCATTTATTAATTCCAGCATTTCTTAATTCCAGCATTCCTCCAGACCTTATTAAGTCGACTTAATAAAGTTGACCTAACTTTTTCTAGTGTAGACATAGCTCAGGTGACCAGCAGAGGTATAGAGAAACACAGAAGAATGGTTGCCATAGGAAGAGGCAATATCAAAGGCACAGGTGAGTAAGGTCACTGAACATAGGTAAGGGTTTCTGAGAGGAAGAGGTGACCCAGGGTATAGTAGCCTCATGGAACAGGGGTGGTCCTGCCTGCTTTCCTGAGCGTAGATGAACCTAAGAGACTTGGAACCGAGCCCACAGAATACCCTGGAGTGGTGCAGAAACTGAGGCAGAAATATACATGTAGTATTTTGTATGGGCTATGCTCTTGTGCTTTACGTATGATTAAGTATAAAAGAACATAAAACTTTTAGATTATACAAAGTGTGCATTAACTACTTTACAGGCACAGTGTGCCTCTCAGAGCATTAAATTGTAAACCAGAGGCTTCCCAACTGTAGGGATGGAGTACTGGGAGAGGGGTGTGAGTAATGCTTGGAGTATCTTGGGAGTCAAGGCTGCTTCTGGAGATCTATAGTAGCCCAGGTTTAATGGATGTTCTAATAGGAAGCTTTGTAGCAGCATTTCAGTAGCTGCTATTGAGTGGCAATGTTGGGCATGTTCAGAAAGCCCTTAATTAAAAATACATTAAGCTAAGGAAAGTTACCATTCTTCTCCTAAAACATTGACATAAAAGAGCCATGGAACCTAATGCTTCTGAAACATATCCAGAGCCAGGACCCATTTTATGTGAATCATACAACTTTGTGCAAAGCTACCACTCCTGGAAATTGCAAGAAGATGTAATAATTATTTTCATCATGGATTTTTAGTTTCTGGTATTGAAACACATGGGATTCTTTTCCTTATTGTGGTTGATTTGGAAGGTATCAGGAGTTCCACACACAGACTGAGGGTGCTATATAACCCTGAGCATACTACTTACCTCCTTGAATTAATTTTATCCATGATTAATCAGGTTACTATGAAAGCAGCCCCTTTTTACAATGAGTAGCAAATCATTAATGCCTGATGACACTTTATGTGAATCATGGTGAATGCTCTAGATACTAATGCAAATGTAATACACATTTCATTGGAGCTCAGTTGTAATGTAGCACTTATTAATGGCCACTTCTTGTTAAGCTATTCCTATGAATGCCAAATAGACTATTAATGTTGAGGCCCTTAATATAATGTGTCAAGGTAATTATGCTTTACTGCTTAGTTCATTGTATTTTAATCTTTTGGTTTAAAAAATATAATCATGTTGGCTAAAGCTTTGTACCTTCACCTGGCACATACATCATAAAAGCTTGCTCCAAGAATGATGCACAATGAATGATCTAGAGAAGAAAAATTGGATCAAGATTCAAATCTAGAATCATAGAATCATAGAATCATAGGGTTGGAAGGGACCTCACGAGGTCATCTAGTCCAACCCCCTGCTAAAAAGCAGGACCACTCCCCCTAAATTATCCCAGCCAGAGTTTTGTCTAACCGAGCCTTAAAAATCTCCAAAGATGAAGATTCTACCACCTCCCTAGATAGCCCATTCCAATGCTTCACCACCCTCCTAGTGAGAAAGTTTTTCCTAATATCCAACCTTGACCTCCCCAGCTGTAATTTGAAACCATTGCTCCTTGTTCTGTCCTCTGTTACCCTCGAGAACAGCCTAGCTCCCTCCTCTTTGGAGCAACCCTTCAAGTAGTTGAAGGTTGCTATCAAATCTCCCCTCAGTCTTCTCTTCTGTAGACTAAATAAGTCTAGTTCCTTCAGTCTCTCCTCATAAGTCATGTGCCCCAGCCCCCTAATCATTTTTGTTGCCCTCCGCTGGACTCTTTCTAATTTGTCCACATCCTTTCTGTAGTGGGGAGCCCAAAACTGGACACAGTACTCCAGATGTGGCCTGACCAGTGTCGAATAGAGGGGAATTATCACATCCCTCGATCTGCTGGCAATACTCCTACTGATGCAGCCTAATATGCCATTGGCCTTTTTGGCAACAAGGGCACACTGTTGGCTCATAAGAACTCAAAGTAAAGAACAAAACAAAAATAGCACATTTAAAAGACAAGTAAGTATAACTGCTATTAAAATACACTTTACATTAATTTAATCCAGTTTCCCAAACACTTGGAAAATGCAGCAAGTATCAAACCAATGTGACTTTTCTTTTTTCGTATACGAACCTTCTTCATAGGTGTATGCTAAATACTGACCTGAGTGGATGCAAACTGACTCTTTCTTGAAGTTATGATAAAGGCTTTATTTTGGAAATGATGATATATCAGATTAAAGAGTTCCTAGGGATAAATTGTGTTTGTTTTTTTTCTTGAACTCATTTACCTCAGTATGGCATGCACTATTATCTAGCCTCATGTAATCACACTTTGTGTGGGAAGATGCAAAAACTCACTCTCCTGAGCTGACTGACCCTCTCTAGCATTTTTGGTCTTGCTGCCTAGACCGTTTCCTGGGCTTGATTACCCTTTACCCCATCTTTAAAGCTCTGTGCTGCAATGACACTTATTAGCAAGTCAAGGGCAGGAATATTTGATTGTATTCAAAAATGGTCAAAGGGAAAAATTACATTTAAAAACCCACTACATTGTGGGAATGGAAAATGGCACCCCTTTCCATGGGCTGGGTCTGGTGAGAGAAGGCCTACAGGGGTGGACCTGTCACTAGTGGAAAACCTAAGGATACATAGACTTTGTTCAACCTATCCCCATGCCTCTCCATGCTGAGCCAATGCCCTTTTGGCTTGTCTTCAAGCTCCCCATCCCCTCCACTAATGTAGCTGGTTCAAGTTGGCTCACCCATTGGGGCTGCACATTACTTTCCTGTTGCCACACCTAAGTTTTAGGTGCCTAAAAAAAAAAATCACTGGGATTCACAATACCTAACTTTGGCACCCAGCCTCCCTATACAAGGATTAGGGAGTGATAGACACCTTAAAATGGGATTCTCAAAGGCTGGCAGGCTAGAGGGCTCCTCAACTAAGCTAGCCAATGGAAGATGCCTAGCCAACAAATGTGTATTAATCTACACCCCTTCCCCCTCCCCGCTTGGGATTCTTAGCTGCAAATCCTCTCTTGGCATTAGGCACCAATGCCAGTTTAGCAAGAAGTCAGGGTGGAGGGGAGAACAAGCTGCTTACATGGGATTTGCCCACCCGAAAGGTAGCAGATCCCAATTCATAGCCTTTCTCTCCCTCAGATGGAGGGAGACTTGAACTTGGGGCTTCCCACATCCCAAGTACCCTAACCAATAGGCTAAAAGTTATAAGGAAGATCCTCTTCCTTCCCCTCTAGACCTTTTTGTGCATGCATGCCTAGAGGAGCTGATCCAGTAGAAAAATTCTGAGCGTGCCTACTAGATTGGGGCCCCCAGTTAGACAGAGGAATGTCTGTCTTTCCCCAGTTTGGCCATTGCTCTGGGCTTAGGCTGCAATGCACATGCTCAAAGGCAAAAACATACCCAGGGAACTTTTACTGTAAAAAAAAGTAGGTGCCAAACAAGTTCAGGGCCATATGGGGCTTGGGGGAAGCTGAAGTGGTGGTTCTGTGAATCCCAATGGGGCCTGATTCTAGGATGTAGTCTCTAAATTGAGTGCTAGGTGCCTATTTCCTTCCCATGTGACCTATGGCCTTGAGGGTGATTAAAGCTACAGCTGAAACAAGTGCCATTAAAGTAAGTGACCATTTTCCCTCTGAGCAATGGTGGGCTGCTATGGGAACATGGCACAAAGTGGCTATTCTATAGCACAACCCCCCTTTCCAGCCAGTTGTATATAATTTGAAACAAGTGGGGCTGCTTTAGAGAAGGTGGTGCTGGTGCAGGAGAGGGAACAGCATGCTCTGATCTACCACACAACTTCTGATGTCTTCCCAGCCTGTGCTTTGCTGCATTTTTATACTTCTCTACCTCCTATATGCGCCTCAGTGGAGAAGAGCTTTTTTTGTCACATCATTTAAGCAACATGCTAATAGTTTGGAAAATAAATGGTTCAGTTCTACTTTCAAGGATTAGAGCATAAAAGGTCCCCTCTCCAGATATTACTCCCCCTTCCAGCCCTCATTTTCACAGATTATTCAGGGGCAGGTAGCAGTGTGCCCATAAGTACACTAATGAACTATCATCTTAATTTATTAGCATGCTTCTTCCCCCTTGAGAAAATACAAAATAAGGCTCTCCTAGCTGATGCAAGAAGCCAGATTTTTTTTTTTTTTTTGCACATCTTTATGTGCAGCCTTATGCTACATATACACCTTGGACAGAAGTTATTTACAGAAGTTAGGTGAACATGGCCCAAGAAAAGTTATGTGTGTGTTATGTGCTGTGGTAACAGAGGCGGCGTTTGGGGTAGGCGAAGCAGGCGCACGCCTAGGGCCCCAAGCAGTGAGGGGCCCCATCGTCTGCTTTTTCTACACCAAAAGGCCCATCTGCCTTGGTCGGCAGCAGGAGGAGGTACTGGCTCATGGAGCCAGGGCCACATGGGTGGGAACTGGGGTCGGAGGAGGGGGGCAGGGCAGCGAGGGGAGGCTGGGCGAAGGGGAACAGGGCCACAGAGGGGGGCCCCAGTGGGTCTATAGGGGCCCCACAATGGGCCTTCACCTAGGGCCCCTAATAGCCAAAGGCCGCCTCTGTGCAGTAAATATGTAAACCTAAACACGTCACTGACATAAGCATCTGAGACATGAGCCCATGCCTAGCCCAGCACCAAATTAACTGATGGGAATAGTGTCTCTGTTAACAGCAGGCACCACTCTTGGGTCATATTCTGATCTTTTTACACCAGTGTAAATGCAGAGTAATTCTAGTGAAGTGTTCTAATAATTACACTAAAGTTACTCTGCAATTCCACTAGCAAAACTGAGACCAGAATCTGGCTCTTTTGTGTTTGAGGCAGGAGAGTGCTATCTGGATAACTATGGCTATGTCTACACTTGTAATTTTAAGTCAACTTTAACTAAGTCGACTTAGTGTGTCTATACTTGAAATTAAAGTTGACTTAAAGGGGAACTTACAAAGTCGACTTAGAGCATCCACACTGGATGCCTAGGTCGACTTCTAGGGGCTAGGGGGACCTCGGGCAGGTCCACGGTGGCGGGGGGGGTACCCCTTGTGTGCAATGGGGCAAAGGGGGACAGGGACCCTGGCAGGGCATGTGGGCAGGGTGTGACGCTGGCTGGATTTAGGGAAGCATTTATGATATTTTCTATTCATATATCATAAATGCTATAATCCATAGGAACTATGTCATGTTTGGTATCAATAGAAAGGTAGTAATTTGCTGGGAATGATTATATAGTTTATGTCTAGGAATTCTATTTCGATTAGAAGTTAGTTAGGAATTTGGTGTTATATCTATACTTTAACTTGTGTGATTTTATGGAAATGCCCGAGACAGGCGGCTGTGTAAAACCATTGTCTCCTTAATTGTAAGGAAGCTGCCAGGTGACATGGGACCAGGGAGTAACCTCATGAGCCATTAAGGACACAATGGTTGTATTCCTTATGTCCTTAATGGCTCATGAGGTTACTCCCTGGTCCCATATCACCTGGCAGCTTCCTTAACATTAAGGAGACAATGGTTTTACACAGCTGCCTGTCTCAGGCATTTCCATAAAATCACATAAGTTAAAATATAGATATAACACCAAATTCCTAACTAAACTAATTTCTAATCCAAATACAATTCCTATACATAAACTATATAATCATTCACAGCAAATTACTACCTTTCTATTGATACCAAACATGACATAGTTCCTATGGATTATAGCATTTATGAGAAATCCATTGAAAATAATATCATAAATGCTTCACTAAATCCAGAAGGCGTCACACAGGGCTCTGCCATGCCCTTTGGGGGGCATGCCAGGCTCCCTCTGTGCCCCCCCACCCCCCAGCAGGGAGGACATTGGTGTAGTCCTGGGGTAGCCCTAAGTCGACTTAGGGCTACTCCAGGGCTACACTGGCTTAATTCGACTTTAAAAAGTCGAATTAAGCCTTAAGTCTAATGAAAAGGTGGTTTAATAATGTCGACTCAATTTTCATTAAGTCGACTTAAGCAAGCTGCTTAAGTCGACTTAAGGAAACTGTAGTGTAGACACAGGGTAAATTAAGTGGATTTAAGCAAGCTTAAATCGACCTAATTTACAAGTGTAGACACAGCCTATGAGGTAAGCTCAGAAACAAATCCGTCTGGCTGCAAACTAGGACAGAGCATTGCCTGAAGTTTTTGCGCTGCGTTTTGCTTTGGCTATCTAATATTCCTGTTCATTTGTGTACATACTTGTGTAAATCCTTTGGACTAAGATGCAAGTCACCATGATATTGTCAATTAACGTCTTTTCAGCAAAGAACCCTCTCCTAGAAGCAAATCATTTGTAGCACTCAGCAGCTCTGAGAATATGAATATGAGCTTATATAATGTATTCAGTCAAGGTCTGGTATTCAATGGAGAAAAAAAAACTGCAAAGCTTTAACAATATTTTTTTTTTCTGACATTGGTTTTAATTTTTTTATATCAAAATTGTAGCAAATGAAAATGTGAATTTTCCCTCTTTGGCTCTAATAAGAGACTGTGTACAGGCAGCTTGCTGCAATGTCCCCGAACGAACTGATGGAAATAACATTGTCTTGAATACAGTAATCTGCCTGCTGCTACTCACTGTCAAGCACAAGGCAGTTACCATTCAGCAGATATAAATGACTCTTTTGTTCCTGGTGCAATATGGGTAGAGAAAAATCGTTGAAGACAAAGGAAGACGAAAGAGGAAAAGCATCTTAAGAGAAAGTGTAAAAATTATCTAACTATAAAATCTGAGAATGATTTAGGTAAAAGTCCCACTTTGGTGTAGAAACAGCCAAGAAGAGTGACACATGTCATTTCAGATGTCAAGAAACACCTATTGAAAATAAATGATATTCAAGAATTCAATTTCTCCATTCTAGCTGTTTACACCTATATGCCTCTGTTAAGGATATTAACTGTTTAATATTGTTATGCAGTAAAATGGGTTGATTTTGTTTGGTAAGAGGGACTGGATAAAATTGTATGTATTTGTTAATTTCAACATTTGCCATGACTGTAGCTTTTATAGCAATGCAAAGTGTGACCTTATGTTTAGACAACATGCAGCATTTCAGAGTTTTATGGTGTTTAACACAGTTGTGGAATTAAAGTCAGGCTATGACATTATATATTAAAAGTATATTACAAGGACTCAGTCTTGTAAGGTCCCAGCCCAGGGCTCTACCAGTGATGGGGGATCCCCCCACTGGGTCAGTGGGGATTATGCTGACTCATGGTGACAGGAAAATCTGACTAATGTCTGGTTCCCCATGGCTACTTCCTACCACAGTCCATTGGTGTAGCTCCATAGTCTGCAGGTCCTTGGTTTCCTCAGGTAAGTGGCAGATGGGAGTCCCAGTATATCCTCTCTACTTTTGGCCTCCTCCTCCAGGAGCACGGCACTGCACAGCTTGGAGTCTGGTGTCCTGCATCAGTCTAGAGACATCTAGCTCAGATCCAGCTGAGGTTGCCTCTTCCTGTCCTCCCCCTCTGTTTCTGGCATAGGAGGCAGGGGTGGCTTGGCCCCACCCACTAGGGAGAATGTAGTGGTCCCTCCTTCTCCGGGATGGAGGGCCTTCTACCTCTCTGCTCTTCCATATGTATTGTTTCAATACTGCAACATATAATTAAGAGGAGAAAGCCTTTACCCCTCCCTCCCCCATCAGTATTTTACAGTAATGGTCCCACATAGTGCTTTGACCCATTATTGCTGAATATTTCTGTAAGGGCAAAATAAAAAGAATTTTGTCAACTGTATAAGTCTTTTGGGCACAGTCGAGGAGGACATATTGCAAAGTTGTTTAAACTATAAACATTCTCAAATCTTTTCCTTGAATCACAGATGACATATGAAATAATGTGGCAGTGCAATGTCACCCTCCCAAATCCCCACTCATAATTCAAAGTTACACTAAGGTTGGAAGGCCATGATTCTTGGCTCTGGTGGAAAACAATCTATTCAGCAGAGACACTAGTTTGTTGTGGATGCTAATACCCACATTCTATCAACTGCCAATCTAAAAACATGAGTGACTTTGTGATGAAAAGCTCAGCAGAAGGATGTTTGAGTAGGTATGATTTTCAGTGTTAATTTTTAAGTCTCTGTGAAGTCAAGTATACAACACAGTATATCTAATCTCTGATTGCAAAGTTGTTATTCAGACCCAGAGCTAAGATGTTTTTTATAATCACTTTGATATAGCCTGGTCTGCTTGCTTGAATGGTACATTAGGCCTTCTTCTGCTTCTTCTCTTTGGAACGCTAACATAACCATTTAAAATCTCCTTCTGGTTCAAAATTACAGAAATGAGTAATCTTTTCTCAATAATAGCAGTAACATTTTAACTAAAAAAAACCCCAAGAAAATGGTTAAGTGAAGCTTCCTTTTATTAATATACTGGAATTTCAACTGTTCAAATATTCAATGAATTCATAGTTACAGTTATCAGTATTTTTTTTTTCAAGAGAAATATCGCATTGGTCTACTCTTTCAGATACAAATGGATGCTATTTTCATGGTAGTGCTATATTTGGAACATAATTATTCGAATTAAAGATTTATTCCGTGTTCATTCTAATCAGTATTAGAATACTATTAAATTATTAATACAATATCGTAATAAAATTATTTCTACTAGATTTTAGAAACAAAATCTTCAGCCACAGAAAAAATTACATAGAGTGTCTATTCTATTTTATGTCTACTTCTAAGAAATTGCACAAGTTCTCCATGTTTTCTGTTGCTTTGCCATAGAGAGGATTGGCAAAGGAAGGGACACTTGAACCTTTACTGGAAGCATGCTAGAAGAAAGGCATAATAGTGTTATTTCAGAAATAAATGCTGTATGGTAATAACTGTTAAGAGTGACAATAGATATTGCATTTCCAAGTAACATATGACATCTGCTCCAGAGACCACCCTTATGTTCAAACTAAACCAAAGAATCGCTGTATCTTTTTGTCCAGATTCTAGCTGGTGTAAATGAGCATACATCCCCAGCAATCATTGCTTGCATTGGGTTAGTCATGTTACCTCTCTATGCCTCTGTTTCCCTCCTGTGTCTGTCTTGCCTATATAGATGCCAAGTATTTTGGGGCAGGTACTATGTGACTACAGTGCCTACCACAATGGGGCCCCAATTCTGATATGGGTCTCTAGGTGCTACTGTAATACAAATACATAATAATTATGATAATCTAGTGCATCAAGTACATTTTTGCTGCATTGTTATTATACAGGTGCTGTGGTTAAGTAACTGATTGTTCATCCCTGGAGTGATGTTTAGAGTACTATATACTGTGGCAAAGCAACCCCCCATGGTCTTGCCAAATAGCAACTGTCTCCTCTGGTGGTAGGGGCCTGAGGTTAATCTGTCCCAACTTGGACAAGTCTTTTGACTTTTCCCCTCAACACTTCTCTCTCAGAGTGTCCTTCAATCCCACAAGAGGGGCAGGTTGTTCCAGTCAGTTTATGTAACCTAGAGTACAGGGAAGTGCCTTTCTATGGCTCCTTCATGGGGCCATAGAGGTGGTGGTAATGCCCTGGGGGATCAGAGCCACATTGGTCCTTCCTGAAGCTGGGACATGGGTTTTTCTTCATTACTCCCTGGCTAGGGAGAAGCCCTATCTCTTAATGTGGGAAAGTCTCTCCTCTCACTGCCACAAACCTTCTGGAAGCTTCCCTCCCCCCTTTCCTCTAGCAGAGGCAGAATTTTAGTACACCTGGAGTAGCCCTTTATTGGGTCCAGGTGCCTCTAAATGACCAGCAGTAGCCTCTCCTCTGCCTGCAGAGAAAAGGGCCTTCAACAGTCTAGGGCTCACATACCTGCCATGTCTTTCTACAATAGACTAACACGGCTACCCCTTTGGAATTTGAATACCTGCCATGGTGTACCCTTTTGTAACCATCTGGCCTGACTTTACCACAATACATTGACTTGAGAACAAAGATATGGAGTTACTCTCTAGGCAAGACCTTTTGTTATCCCTGACTGTTTCTAGAACAACTGCCTTACTGATAAGGGTTAAACTACTACATGGTATTGTGAAATGCTATGTTACATTACAATCTTCATGGCAATAACTCCAACTGTACCTGGGTAGCATTGCTGCTAAAGTTGTGGATGGTGGAAAACCTATGAATTTCAGTAAGTTCCCAGCTCTTTAATACTACATTGACTGAATCTCCTAATATGTAATAAGGAAAGATGAAACCCTATTTAACAGATTATCTAAGACTCTTCTAAGAGATGATTATAAGAAAGCAACTAAGTGGCTATTAGCACTTAGACTCATGATAGTGAATTTCCAATTTGTAAAATTCACAGAGAAACTAAAGATTCAATTTTAACATTGGTGCCTCTCAATATAACTCAGTAGCATGAACATTTTTCTTGGCATTTCTTAGTTATGAGCTGAAGACAGTACACACAGAATAGTAGTCTGTTTGCATTTAGTATATTTGGCATAATGAAATGTTTCAAATTGAGTTGATTGCTTAGGGTTTTTTTAGACAGAAAACTAATAAGGAGATTTGAAAAACATTTAATTTAGGATTTTCAACTTAATTCAGAATTTCAATTTAAACTCTATATAAGGTTGTTTCAATCAGTAATCTAGTTAAAAACAAATATTTTTAGCAAAGTCCTGCTCATACTTAGTACTCTGCCTAAATATGCTTATCTGTGGGATCATTTCTGTTATATTTAGCAAATGCAAGCAGAAACAAGATGAAGTAAAGAAGTAGTTTGTCGATTTGTTAAAAGGAACAGAATCATTTGAGAGAGGTTTGAAATACCTATAATAGGAATGAACATAGCATTTTGAAAAGAAGATTATTGATACTTACCTTCTGCTGTATTTGCCATGGGAAAACACTTATCTGAACAGTGGGTGAGGCAACACACTCAGAGGACTACAAAAGAGATACATCAGATTCAGAGGAACTTTATTCAACAATGAGTGACACTAAAGAGACATATACCAGAAAGATTGTCATCAAATGATATTATTGAGATACAAAATTAAAGATAAACAACTAATGATATAATTTTATGGGCAAAAATGTGGCAATGCTAGATCTAGGTTCAGATAGTCAGGAAGGTCAGGTAAGTTGAGATCAGGTCTACTGCTAGCAAAATTCGGTGGCTGTCAATGGGAGATGGGCAAGCCACATAGACCAGTTTGCTTATCTCCCATCTACCTCCTAACTTCTACTTTGTGCAGTGTTCCCACTACATTGTGCTGACAGGAAATGTCCTCCTGTTGATGCAGTGTTAATCTTTTCATGAGGGTGGATTAATGGCATCAACTTCTGGATCAATTGAGTGGGTCTTTACTGCTGCTCTATCAATCCCACAAAATCAATCTAGCTGCGCAGAGTGTGCTGCTGTTAATATAAACTTACCCTTAAGTATTCACCTGTTGTTCATCTAAGATTAGTAATAGTGTTCCTGTTTGATCATATTTTCTGACTGGAGATATAAGTCACAGTTAATGTTTTTTAAGCTCTGGGAAAATAGTACCACCTTTGTTTTGGTTCTTGCAGAAAAATTATTGAAAGTGCTTATCATTCCAATCCTAAGGAAAACAAAAGAGTGGAATGGTGGATTTCAATCATACTATCTAGGGATCTCTTATTCAGTAGGAAAATATCTCTTGACACCACACTTCTGTTTTTCAACTTGCTATTAAATGAAGCCTGTCAAGAATCTATTTTAACTAAAATAGAAGTGTCCTCGTAAAATGGATATGATTGTAATAGGAATGTTTCCAGCATGATCTTACAAACCTAAACCTGCAAGTGAATGAATCAGATCTAATGTTTCCAAAATCAGATGTGAGGAACTTTTGATAGAAAGCAAATGGCATATCATTGTTAAGCCTCTTTTAATACTCTGCTGGAATCTTTTATTACTTATTGAGGAAAGGATAGGAGAAATTTTATTTGCCATGACAAACCTACCCAAATTCATAGAATCAGAGGACTGGAAGGGACCTCAAGAAGTCAACTAGTTCAGTTCCCTGCTTTTATGGCAGGATCAAGCATTATCTTAACAATCCCTGACAGGTGTTTGTCTAACTTACTCTTAAAAAATCTCCAATGGTGGAGATTCCACAACTTCCCTAGGATTAAACCTGACAGTTTTAGGAAGTTTTTCCTAATGTCCATCCTATCCTGCCCTTGCTGCAATCTATGGCCATTGCTTCTTGCCCTGTCATCAGAGGTTAAGGAAAACAATTTTTCTTCCTTCTCCTTGTAATAATCTTTTATATACTTGAGAACTATTAGCATGTATTCCCTCAGTCTTCCCTTCTCCAGACTAAACAAACCCAGTTTTTTCAATTGCTCCTCATAGATCATGTTGTGTAGACCTTTCATCATTTCTGTTGCTCTCCTCAGAACTTTCTACAATTTGTTCACGTCTTCGCTAAAATGTGGTACCCAGAACTGGACATAATACTCCTGTTGAGACCTAATCAGCTAATGGAGTAGAATGGAAGAATTCCTTCTCATGTCTTGCTTACTGCACTTCTGCTAACACATCCTAAAATTATATTTGCTTTCTTTTCAACAGTGTTACATTGTTAACTCATATTTATCTTGTGTTCCACTATGACTTCCAAATACCTTTCTGCAGGGCTCTCTCCTAGAGTCATTTCACATTTTCTATGTGTGCAACTGATTGTTCCTTCCTAAGTGAAGTACTACATATTTGTCCTTACTGAATTTCCTTCTATATATTTCAGACCATTTATCCAATTTTTCCAGATTATTTTGAATTTTAATTGTATCCTCCAAAGCACTTGCATTCACAAACTTTATCTGTATACTCTATATGCCATTATCTAAATCATTGATGAAAATATTGAACAGAACTGGACTAGAACTGATCCCTGTGGGACCCCTCTTGATATGCCCTTCTTATAGTTCTGATAGGTAGGGAAAATGCTTTAAACTTTAATTTGCACCTTTTATTTCCAAGGCATAAGGATAATCTTCATATGAGTTATTTTTAATTAAAAAAATAAGTCATAATACAACAGCAATGTAACAGAGGCATTCAGTTAATGAGGTTGCCCTGGTCTGCCTCAGAGCAAAATTTTTGGCCCACTATGTAATTTGATGCTTGAATCTCCTACTCATGACTCTTTATAGCTGTATGAAGCTGTTAGATGTATAATATTATTAGCAATGCTTTATTAGTAGAGTAAATTTAGTTACGTTCAGCAAATGGGATTAAGTAAAGCAGTAACAATAACGATATGTTCTGTAGATTTTTTTGTTTACTATAATATTTCTAAAGCCATATAAATTGCAACATGTTTAAAAGATTAGGATGCATAGCACAGTTTTCACTAAATCTAGTAGCATTGAATACATGTAACTAAGTGCTTTAGAGTAGCCAGCCCTTTATATGCCTTTATTTTCTCTCTATTTTCAGAAGCACAAGGAAATAGGGAGGCCCAATGGCTGGGTAGTTGATCTAAATATCTGACTAAATAGCCTAACCAAAATTGGTGATGTTCCAATTCACCTGCCAGATAATATTAGCTGCAACGACGAAGACACTCCTATCACTATATTGCCTTCAAATGGAAATCTATTTGTGTGCTGAAAATACAGTGCAGCAGAAATCTTACCTTGCCTGCCAGTGGGAATATAGTTGTTTTGTGAGATTTATTTTTTTTTATTTTAAAACATTTGCTGAGGAATTTGTTTTCCTGGACAACATGTTTCAACAACACTGTGGCATTGTACTTTCTACTTCTTTAAGTGTACAACTGGCTATTGCTACTTACCTTTGCTTCCCCAGGTGAGCTATAATCCTCATACAATGGGTTACCAAATGCAGTATTATGGATTTCCTCCTGGTTCCTTAAAAAGACACAATGCCACATAGTCTGTCAAATAGTAAAACTGCTTAAGGCTGAGCCAAAATGAGAAAGGGCCAAATTCTTTCCTGATACAACTCCCCTGAAGTATATGGAATTGTACAGAAGATGAATTTGGCCTGATGGGCTTTATTCTGTGTGCGCGCTAATGGCTTTTGAAAAGACAGTAAAAATATAATTGTTTCACTTGCTTCTGCTGAAAATCAGTGTACTGTTGCACATGCAAGGACATATACAGCATGATTTACAAAGTGTTGTAAGAATATTTGGTTCTATAAAACGGGTAAAACTGGGCTAACCAAGAGAGTTGAGGACTCCAAAAGCTTACACTTAAACAGAACAAGCAGGCTTAGCCCAAATACATCACAATACAATGCAGCAAGGAATAGAGTGGCATGTAGTCTTAGACATGAATGATATACAAAACAGGTTGCTGTTAATGGGGGAAGACTGTGGTGTACGTTAATTTGGATGTTCTTCCAAGAATAAGAGGGTAGCTTGCAAGAAGACACAAAGTCAGGATTGATTGATTGAAAGAGACAAAGGGAATTTTGGAGGGTGGGGAGCACAGTGGAATATGGGCAGAGGAAGGTAAGAGGGGGCATAAAGTAGATATGGGCAGAAGCAAAGTTCTGGTTTATTCTGAAAGAACCTGCTCTTGCAAGGTGTCTTCTCTCCCTTTACTCGCACTGATTACTACTTGAAATTGTGTGTCTTGCTTTTCAGCAGGACACATCTAGCCCAGTGGGCCTCTGCAGCTCACTCACGCAAAACAATGGGATAAAGAAAGTAATCTCATCCTAAAATTCTAGTGATCCAGTATGTCTTAGTGTGAGATAAATTATGCATGGATAACTATATGCAACCAGAGTTTTAAAGGAATTTAGGTGCATAATTCCCACTGATTTAAAAAAAAATCTTGCCCACAATCTTAGATGGTAACTTGTAACATAAAAGTGAATGTATTTTTTAAAAATCACCTTCCCTGTAAACAATCTGAAGCTACACTTAAAGAAATCCATAATCTTATTTTAAGATTACTTAGAAGTGAGCAAGCTGGATTTGAATTTGTAAAACCTATCATCTGTGCATGCGCATGTGCTTCAATCCATCAGCTGTAGAATGAGATGCTTTCCCACACAAAGTTGCACTCACAAAAATGGATGACGAACTGATGCTGCTTTGCAAATTTGGACCTATATCTCTGAATGTGAACTTGGTGAATTATACCTTTGGCTAATTAGAATATAAGGATTGTCATAGTAGAGCAGACAGTGATTCTTCACTCCACTACCCTGTTATTAAGGTGGATGTTGTAGAGAGAGATGTAGAACTGCAGTATTACACAGAGGATGAAAATTCTTCCTGATGCCAGTTGGTCATCGGTTTACACCCTAATTTTAAACTGCTTGAGCAGTCAGTTTTACTGAACATTTAGCAGTGACTTGAGTTAATCTAATTCTTATGATCCTTGCTGTTACTTGACTTTACTCACTTTGGAAACAATTGCTCAGTGCTGCAGTCAAGAGCTATATATCCATCACAAGGTCTCATAATGGGAATTAAATTACATCTTTTGTGTTAACCTTTTACAGTAAAGGGTAAACCAACCATTCACAAATACCATAGTCCAAAACAATCAGTCCATAGATCAAGCTTATAAAACTCAGCCATGCTGAACACTCTGCATGTGGAAAGCAAATACTGGAAAAGAAGGGATCAATTGGGGGAAAAATTCCTAGTGGTTGGATTTTTAGGAAAAACAAATTGAACCAAATGTGTGGGTGAAACAACTCAGACAGAATTGAGTTTTCTAACATAACCAGAACTACCACAAAAAGGAAAGGAAAGAATTATTCATCGTGGATTACAGACCAGATCACATGGCTAATACTTTTGCCATACTTATTCCAATGACACAGCAGCAGCTGTTGCTTTTCTGCAGATTACACTCACCATGAACAGCATCACACACTTATCAGACATGGGAGAAAGTTATATTGATCATAGAAAATTGTGGCAGTGTTTAAATGAGATCGTTGAATAGCATCATGCTTTTTAATGGAAACATCAGTGTATCTGGATTTAATTCAGAATTCTGTAACTCAGCCTTGAGTGCAAACCAAACATTGTCAGTTTTAGTCAAAACACAACACAATGAAATGCAGTCTATTTTACAAGAAGAGTGCTATCAGTTGAATTTTACCACACTCATAACTGAAAAAAATTATAATAAAAAAGAATTAAAGCTAAAGGAAAGAGGAGTCAATTCTAATTAAACTAATTCCTTGAATACATACTTTATAGATGTTTCAAACTGTAAATCTAACTAAAGGTCTCTGTTCCTAAAATATTTACAAAGCTTGCACACAATTTAGGTTTAAAAAAACAGTGTAGTCATTCCATTCTGCAAAGGAAATGTATGTCAGGGTGCAATGTGGGTAGACTCAAAAGACAGTTATGGTGATTGGTTTAGAATTATTGTACTTCTGGGTTTCTTGCTTGATTAGGATACTAATATACTGACTTGGTGACCTTCATTTCCTTCTCAGTTATTTTTGCCACTTTGTTGTGCTTTTTTTTTTTAAAGGCATTTGTATCTCTCATCTTGGTCATGTCTAACTCATAGGCTGAGTGATCTTATTTTCTCTCCTTCAGTTTCCTTGTGTTTTCTATCTCAAGTGTAATGGCCATCAGAAATATCATTTCTGAAAAAAGGCAAGGATAAACCAAGAGCTTCTTATTATGACATTGATCTCCTCTCCAGGCAAGTGGGGTGGTGGAAATAACTCCCATATAAACAAAGGTGGTTTGGAGTACCAGTGGGCTGATAAAATAACTTATGAAGAAGAGCTACCTGCCTGTTCAATTCTGACCTGTCATGTTCTCTGACCATAAGACCATCCATACATTTGCTTTCCTCTCTCCCAAAAGGAGAGTCTCCATCTCCTGCCACTACCTCCTCTAACCTATTTTCCCAGTGTTTCTGAGTCTATTCACTCTCTGATGCCTGCCCACTGGCGATGCTACTGACCAACTCCAAGAGGCTTGCAGTTCTGTGTTCATTGAGACTGGTAGGAGCAACATCTCCTGAAATACATTAATGCTGTCACTGGAGGGTCAAGAAGAGGATGGAAAATAAACAGGATCAGAAGATGTAGGGACATTGGCAGTGCAGCAGACAGCTGCAAATACAAATGAGCAGCATGGACAAGATTTTCTAGTAATTGTTTAAGATTTATCCTGCAGGGAAAAAAAATCAAGGTTGGGTGAACAACTGTAATGAACTGAAAGCCATTATGGTGTTTTGCTTCCATTCACAGGGGAAGGGCAGCTGCCACTGAAAAAGCATCATAGCAGGCAGCTTTCCGCTGAGCCTAAGTACCTCACCTCTGGAGCAATAAGCAGGAAAACTGCCAAGTTTCCTCAGGTTTGGGTTTCTTTCTCTACATAGTTGTGCACAGTCCTAATTGAGAGCCTGGAAGCCATTGCCATATCTGAATGCCACTGTGGCTGTGACATACACAGCTGCAAGGCACAGGGCTGGCTGCTTTTGTCTATTAGTCAATAGGCATTATTGAATGTCAGTGTTCCCAGTGAAGAAGAATGATCCAATTTGATCCAAAAGGGCTCATCGTTCTCAGATTTCAGTGTTACAGTACTAACCATTTTTTCTTAGAGCTGCTTTTGATTTCTGAGAAAGCAATTAGAAATGATCTGCATTAACTTACTAATATTTTTATCATTATTATTATTTACCAAAATATGTTAGGTGCTGACCATGCATTTAAGAATATTCAGTTACTGCCTGGATGAAGTTTGAAAGACTGTTCTCATGGCTACTCGGGTGTCTGGACTTTTCGTTCCAATCAGCGGCATGTTAGTAGTGACTTGAAAACAATTATTGTCCAATCGTGCTTTGGTGCTATGGTGAAGTGAGTTGCTAATCTCAGTCCAATTCATAACAGAATAGCCTTCACCACCCTCAATTACCTTTCTGGAAGTCTTAGCAGACAGGTCAAGGTTTAATTAATCCTCAGAGACTGAGCTATCTAATTTTTCATCCCCAGATGCGATTCCCTCCAGGTCAAAGCTGAGACACCTGGAGAGGATAGTTTTTGTGGGGAACTCTGCCTTTATTGCTCTTCTTCTTAATTAGTTGTATTACACAAAACTTAGGAACCTCAACCATGGACCAGGATCTAGTTGTGTTTGATGGTGTATAAACACAGAGTAAAAACACTGCCTGCTTGCCCGCTGTTGTTGTTTCATGATAATATCTCTTCTGTGTAGGAAAATAGAAGATTCTAGAGCTGTCATTCTGGCACTTTTTGTTAGCTTATTTAATTGAAAGAAAGGCAAAATACCCCATTCCTTATATTCTGGCTGGGAAGCTGGAAGAGAAGTGGTGACAATTCAGTAACTGTTAAACCAGCAGGGAGAGGAACTGGCATTAAAGAGGATGAAAACTAGGAGGAAGATAGGCAAAGAGAAAGAAAGATGAGAACTGATACCATAGAGAGGAGAGGCAACTGGCTGCAGAAAGAAACAGAGAGAAAGCAAGCAAAAATTCCAGAAAATGTAAAAGTGGGCATTGAGAGGAGAGAGAGATGGAGAGATTGAACTGGAGGAATGGAAATGAGGGTTGAGAGACGAGAAACAGAAAAGGCAAAGAGTGTCACTAAGGTAACCCCAAGAGACCTGTCAATGAGTCAGAGGGTTAGTTTCCAAAGATTCTGAGAAAGTGAATGACTAGATAAAGAGAATCTATGTAACAGCATTATAGAAACAGCCCTTCTTTCAGCCCTTCTGGTTTTTTGCTGCTTCTTTGGTAATTATGGAGGAACCATTTTATATTTTGGCATGTCAGCAAAGAGATTGGTTTTATTTACAAGGTATGGACAGCATATGAGGCACATGATAGAGAAGGACCAAGCTCTGAAGAGCTCACAATCTAGCTGGACATGTAGAAAGATCTCTCTCTCTCTCTCACACACACACAGTGGGAGAAGGAGTTGAGAAGTGCCAAAAGCAGTGTGAGTCGTGAAAGGAAAAGCACACAGTTTAGTAGTTCCATAAATCTCTTTTGGATTCTTATCTGTCTATTCTTTACATCAATGAATAAAGATATTCAGTCTTTCTGAAGTAATCTTTTTTATTAGAAAAGTGTGTTTATTCCACTCAGACTAATTTTCACAGGGAGGGGGTCCTTTAAAAAACAAAAGTTCTTCAATGTTTTCAAAACAGTTTAGAAAACATTTAGGGTGAAATTCTGCTGAAGTGCAGCACACAGTGCCTGTTGGCTTCCAGGTGAGCTGCAGGTATGAATCTGAGAACTGAATTTGATCTTAGAGGTTTTGAGAAGCCACATACATCTCCTATGTCCTCCCATTTAAACATCAAGTAAAAAATGATGGGTGATTCTAAACTGTGATGGTTTCTAGGGCTCTTAATTTAGTGATAAACACACAATGTTGCACTTAAGGTATTCTAAGCAATCAAGATGCATTTCACTGTTTCCAGTTTGAGGTCCATTAAGGTCAGCTTGTGGTGCAAAACTAGATTTTATGTTCATAGCTGCATATTTAAGGCAAAGAGACTGAGAGGAGATTAAAAAGCTGAAACCAAAGAAACTGGGCAGTTATCCGTTGCTTTCTGCCACATTTTTGTCTGCTTTTGCACACAATAAAAGGCTTCACTTACATTTTTGGCACTTTCTTCTTTGAAAGGAAACACAAGACAGCAACTGTGATTTCGATCAGCAGGCAAGCTAATGCAACACCCAAGCCAGTCCACATATCTGCAAAGTTAGACCAATCAAAGAGATAAATAAGCACAGAAAATCACTAAACGAATGGTTTGAATGCTGTTAATGTCTTTTCACCTGACCCACCATTTTGAAGGAGAATGGTAGCTGAAGTTGGGGGAGGCTTAACCTTGATGTGGCAACGATTTCCTTGCCATTCTTTTTCACATCTGGGAATAAGACAAAAAAGCATTTGTGAGAAGTGAGGACCTGGGAATGCTTTCAAGAGGAGAAGTTAGGGAACATGCTGAAGGATGATCAAAAGCACTGCAAAGTACAACTAAGGTAATCCAAATGCTCTGGGACATTTATAATTATGACCAGAAAGCATAACCTGCAGGATCAAAATTTATGGAATGAAAATGGAAATTATTAACACAAAAATCAAACCAGAAAGGATAGGCAGTGCTCACAGTTACCTAATTTGTCATCACTGTCTGCCACCACATATACCAATACTTGACTAGTGTGTGACTCACTGTCCTGTCAGTCTTCCTTTTCTTCGGTTCCAATGATAATAAGAAACATTTCTGATTAGAGAATCCAGCCACCCCACCCCAGTGGAGAGGGAGGCATAGGAGCAGGAAAGGGAGAGAAAGAATCTGTTTCTTTTTCTTTATTGCTATCTAATCATTTGTTCTTTTATTTTTTTTTTCAAAATGCAATCCATAACCACATTTCCATTGAAAATCAACTAACCAAAATAAACCAGACCCTGCAGCCCTTTCAAATGACTGCAAAGTTGCTGATCTCTTCACTTAAAGTGACTAGAGGTTCAGTTCTGGAATCAATAGAGCACGCTCTCAATCTCACCATATATGAATGTAATTGAGAGAAAGAGAGAGAGAATCATTTTAATGCAACAATTTCATTGACTTATGAAAACATAAATCCAGAAGCTGCTCTGTAATCCCAATATCTAGGATAGTCTAAGCATCCTGGTCATTATTACGTCTTTCCTTTTACAGATGCGTCACTCCCTCTTTCTATTACCATTTTGTTTTAATATTTTAATTCAGAGCCAATAAACCACTCACAGGCTGTTAAATATGGATAGGAAAATCTGTATATTGTGTGAATTACACACACAAAAACAATATTAAAAGAATATTATTACGGTTGGAAAGTGAAGCAATCACTATTAATCACTTTGAACCTATGCATTATGATACAGTCTTATAATTATATGATCACAACTCTTTGTGTTTCTATATAACGGGTTTAGGGAGGAGAAAGAAGATTTTGACAGATTCATGTAGTTTAAGGTCAGAAAGGACCATTAGGTCATCTAGTCTGAACTATGTAACATTTCATTTCATAACATTTCACCCAGTTACCCTTTTATTGACCCAAACAACTTTTGTTTGACTGAAGCATATCTTCCAGAAAGGTATCCAGTATTGATCTGAAAATATCAGGAGATGGAGAGTTCACTGCTTTGTGATTTGGTCCAAGCATTATTCACCCTCATTGTGCCTTATTTCTAACTTGAATTTGTCTGGTTTCAGCTTCTAATCACTGGTTCTTGTTATGCTGTTTTTACCAGCTTAGAAAGCTTTGGTACTTGGTATTTTCTCACCATAAAAGTACTTATACCCTGGAATCAAATCATCTCATAGTCTTCTTTTTGATAAGCTAAACAAATGAGCTTTTTACCTCTTTCACTTTGTGGCATTTTTTCAAGCACTCTTTTTGTGTGTGTTTTTGGGTTTGTTTTTTTTCTGCATCCCCTCATATTTTTCACAAACCTTTTCCAAATGTAGACACCTGATCTAGATACAGTAGGCCAGTACTGGTCTCACCAACTTTGTATACAAAGGGAAATTTACATCCTTACTCTTCTGTTCACACATCTAAGGATCACATTAGGCCCTTTGTCACAGCATTGAATTGACCTGTTGAGTTGTTTATATACTATAACCCCTAGATCCTCTTCAGATCATTGCTTTCTAGTATACAGTACCCTAGCTGTAGGAATGGAACTGCACTGCTTGTTCCTAGAGGTATAGCTTTCAATTTGTCTATGCACGTTAAGGGGATTAAGAAATGGCTAACATCTCAAAAAGTAGTTGCTAATGTTGAATCATCGTTGAATGGGGATGTTTCCGATGGGATTCTTCAGGGACTGATGCTGGGCTTGAAGCTATTGAACATTTTCATCAGTAATCTAGAAGTAAATATGAAATCTCTGCTGGTAATGGAAAGACATTTTGTGAAACAGCAAAAGCATAGAAAGTGAATTCATCTACTAGACAAGACTTCTAGACTTGGCTTCACCATTTAGTTTATTTTTTTCCTTTTATCTATGGGTAGGGGAAATTTAGATGTAGTCCCAGCCATTGAAATAAAATATAAATCAGTCAGAAAAGCCTTGTTTGTAATGTGGAAATTCTCCTAAATCCTTCTGAGGTTTGGCCCTTCATTAATTACAAATTGCCATCAGCTGAGATGCTTGAAGATTTCACTAAATCAGGAAATAAAATGGGATGAACTTTTTTTTAAAAAAATGTAGCTTTTACCAAAGCCAAATTCTTTTCTGCATGGGGTGAGGAGGGGAGCTGAGGGGAGAAAGGTGTACAAAATATCTTTACAAAAGTTTGCTCAGATTCATGTAGGGCCAGACACTGATCCTTTTGGTCATGTTGAATAGGACCTTATATCACATATGTTCTCACTAACTTCAGTATTACTATTTTTGAAGAAAGTACTCTTTAATTTGAGTGTGGGGATCTAAGTTTTTAATGATTAAAGAAAGATGTTAACCATGGCCAGTCCATGAATTAAAAAAATTACAAACAAAATTTCTGTTCATGCAATACAGTGCAATCTCAATTATCCCAATGGAATTAGGAACATTGAGAATGCTGAGGTAAAAGAGAATTTTCAAAATCAATCAATGAATCATGTGGGCATGATCTTGTTTAGGATAACAAGGAGCTTTGGATAACTGAGATTCAGAAAATGACACTACTGTTTGTCAGCAATACACAAGTGATATCCTGCAGTACATCACCTTCATACCAGAGGCACAAAAATCTCTCAATATCCAATAGCTGCCCAAGATCTGCCACTAATGGATGAACAGGTGGTTGAGATGACACTGGTGATGAAGGGGAAGTATCTGACTAACCCATAAGTTTTATAATATTGCTAAGGAAGACTGCAACCTTATGTGCAACTGGATTTCTCACTGTTTCTGAATAGCCATTGTCACAAAAATTACCCTTTTCTATTTATGGTGGCAAGGAGATTGCAGATTTAGCTTCAATGATCTAAGCATTCATTCTGAATTCTTAGGTATGAATTGCTGATCTTGGAAAAAGTTAAAATTAATCAAAAATATGACAGCCTGATTACTCAACCAAACAGGCTGTTGAAAGAACATTATCCCAAGGAATTCCACTGGCTTCCCCATCAAATTTCAGGTCAAACACAAGGACTTGGTCCTATTCTTACAGCTGTCCACAAGTTACAGCTTCACCCTGCATGGTTAACACAACAGTGATGTTCACTGCAATACAGAACTGTTGACCCTAAGAATGAAACTCAGGCTGACAGGAAATGGAACTTTCTCTGAAACTAGTATACAAATATGGAGCTTGTTCCAGGAAGAGACCCTGATGAGCACATTCAGAACCAAAGACAAAACCCTATTTCTTTGACCAGGCCATCACACAAGAACTTCAACTAAAAAAGCCCACAGGAAAACAAACTAAACAGAACCAACGAAACCCATGCCATTGAAAGGAGAGAGAGATTTATGTGTACACCTTTATGGCCTTGATTCTCCATTGGCTTATGCTCTGCAAAAAAAGTACATCTTTGCAAAATAGGTGTTAAAAGTCATCATTCTGATCATGTGATGATGTACAGTCACTTTGCCTTCTGCAGAGGTCTATCTGACTAGCTAAGGTGGAAGGCATCAGAAAAAACAACCTCATAATCTCTCTTAGACCTGTTCTGTAAGTTTTAAAAAAATCTCCAGAAGGAATGTGTAAGGCAAGCTCCTGATTCAATAGGAAATTAGACTAACCTCTATCAGGGCAGGGACCTTTGGGCATTTACACAAATAATAAGTAACAACAGTAATATCAAGACAACAGAGTCCTGTGGCACTTTTAAAGACTAACAGATTTATTTATCGCATGAGCTTTTGTGGGAGAAAATCCCACTTCGTCAGACGCTTTCTGTAAGTTTCCCATCTTCAAAGTGTCTGACGAAGTGGGATTTTCTCCCATGAAAGCTCATGCGATAAATAAATCTGTTAGTCTTTAAAAGTGCCACAGGACTCTGTTGTCTTTCTACAATAGACTAACACGGCTACCCCTTTGGAATTAGTAATATCAAGGAGATATATAAGAAAATGAATGCAGATTTCTTAACCTTCTTTATATAGCTAGATATGATCTTGGCATCTTAATGTCCGGAAGTGAACTTTAATTGCTCTAACAGCTCCAGGTAGGTCTGTGCAGCTTGTGGTATAAGCCCAAGAGACAGGTTACTAGGAGTCAAGTTAATGAAGGAGAACGCTCCTAATTGCCCTTCCCACTGCTGTGATTGCACTGAACTCACAGCACATTACTTTTAGTTGAAAGGCAGACAAGTTGCTTCCTTCAAAGTCACTATTAGTTTCCTCTACAAGTCGGGCAACTGACAACACACAAATCCAGATGTGTAAGAAAGACCTACCCAGAGCAGAGGTCAAACTTGCCCTCAGGCAATGCGTAAGTCTCTGCCAACAGGAGTGGCAGGAGTTTTGAAGGGATTCCTTAATAAACCTTTCCTACCATGGAGCTATTCATTTTATTTTGAAGAATGGCAACAGTAGAAGTCACTGAATAAAATCCCTTGAGTCACAAAGCTCTGAAGTGCCACATTAAGAATGTACAATTAATTTGCTTGGACTAATTGCTTGGTGACTAATTAGCAGCAGCATATTTCACTGTAGTGCTCGGTTTATACAAGCTATTCAGCTCCTACCTGAACTAGGAAGATAACCATTCCTACACATCCCGGCCAGGGGCATCCTCATAGTGAAAACAGGAGGAAGAAGAGAGAGAATCAGATAAACCTGGATTTAGATTCCTTCCATCTCTGTACACAATCTTAATCTATCTTGTCTGACAAAATGTCTTCTGCTATTAGCAAGTCCAGATGACAGAGTCACCCTGGAATGGGATGGTTAACACGTCTAATTTGGCTCCTAGGATTTCCAACTCATTGCTCTGTAATATCTATACAAGTAATGCTGGGAAATGAACTATAGCACTGCGTATGTTTTTGCACCCTGGGTCTGTGGTCGTGGCTCATTTAACTCAGAATTAGGAAACTACAGAGTTAGGCAGGCAAGATTTTTTTCCTCTTTCATGTTCTTGAAGAGCAGGTCTAATTTACCAGGAACATATCTGGATGACACACCACTGCATCTCAGGCTACAGAAGTTTACATTATATTAAGGGCTGTGCCTGTAAAACCTCAAAACAATTAGAACTAATTCAAATGTTATTTCCAATGCCTTCAACCTGATCTGAATATCTCCACCTTGTGTCTGATGCTTTACTTGTGCAGTCATTTGCACTGGTGCGACATGGATGTTAAATGCTCCTTCTCTGACATAACAGCATTATACACCACCCTCGTATGGGTCTAAATGATACCACTAGTGCAAGGCAGTGGAGAATTAGGCCCCTTACTTCCAAATGCAGGAGTGATAAGATCTCTTCATTAACTGAGAAGGAAAAACACTTCACGAAGCTGTATTTTCAATGAAGGGCTTGGTGTATTTGAATAACTGACTGCTGAAAGCTTCTGTTTTCCCTACAGCAATAGTTACTAATGTTCTGTAATGAGGAAGGTGCATCGATGTCAAACAGTGTTCTACAGTTCTATTTCAGAAACATGCTATCCTTCATCAATCCATTTTATTGGCTATACTTCATTCAACAGCTCTCCTGTTTAGTGTGGCATTTGATAAATGGTAAAAATAATTTTAATCACAAATAAATGCTTAAGCTAAAAGTATTAAAAATATCCTCCCTCCCATGAAATGTTAAATGCCAGATGTTACCATTTCTTTTCAATAAAGTAATTTCAAAGGCAGATTAAATATCGGAAAACTTCCTACTGTAAGCCAAATTACTAATCATTGCCAGGGACCTTTTGTGATAACTGAATTATTCTGTCTGTATTTCCATGTGTTTATTTATTTCAGTCTCTACACATATACATACGCAGTGCTTAGCTAAAGCCTGAGGTACTTCTAACACATGTTATAGGAACACAATATAATCATTAGTAGCTAATTTAACAATGACAAACAAAACTAAAAAATTCTGGTACCCATTGTCCATTAGCTAATGTCATATAATTTGCATCAGCAGATGCCATGAATACTGTGACTATACCCATGCAGTCTGCTGACTAGAACAACATCTAGAGGACAGGTTGCCCTCTTCTGTGGTAAGACCCACTGGAAGAGGAGACTCTGTGTTGAGAAGAGGGAGCACTACCTATGCATGGAATGAGCTACAGATCCAACCTTCATATCTCACAGATACCAAAGGAAGCCAGATCCATCTATGCAGACCCCTTATGTGTCTGCAACTATTCAGGAATTCTAGTGCCCTCCAGCTATCTAACAGGATACATTTTGGTTCCAGTGAAGCCAATCTGTCTCCCTTGGCTGCATTTGTCCAATTATCACCTTTGTTTAAAGGGAGTTTCCTACTACAATGGAGTCCCCAAAGTAAAGGTAACGTAGCCCCACTTCTCTTGCAATTTCTGAACAGAAACATCATTTTTAAAGTTTATAACTGAGAAATGCAGGGTCATCAGCAAAGGAAGGAATAATATGATGTTTTCAAACCCTCTGCTGGATTGGGTTATAAATTAATTGTAGCCACTCAGACTAAAGATTTGGTCATTGCTGTAGCTTACTCAATGACAACATCTGCTCACTGTGCAGTAGTCAAAAAAAGCAAATGAAATGATAAAGAGGCATAAAGAATGGGATGGAAAAGTGGTTTCAGAGATGGAAATGCTTAGAGCCAGGTGGGAGAGACTGAAAAGACTGGGTTGTTTTAAGAAGTGAGCAGAAGGTGACATGCTAAAGATATAAAACAACTATGGACATGGAAGGTAAAGTGGGTCCTTCTACTGAACCTCTCAGAATACAAGAGCATTCACTGAAACTAAATGGAAATAAAAGTTATGCTGAGAAAAGGAAATATTTTGTCACACAATACTTAATTAACTGATGGGACTGAATGCTTGAAGATGTCATTGAGACCAAGAACTTAGTGGGATGTATTAGAGAGATTTTTTATTTTTTTAAAGGAGATAAAACTCTTATCGGTCATTATCTAAGGCAACCATTAACTGATGGATTTTAGAAGAACTTTTCTTTGGGTAGATTATTCCCTTATTGTCCACTATAGGCTTCTTGCACGTTCCTTAGAAGTATATGGAACCAGCAACTGTGAGGATACAGGCTAATGGACTAATGGTCTATTTGCAGTGTGGTAATTCAGTGCTCCTAACATCTGTAGGTGTCATTTAACAAGCATGTAGATATTGTAAATCTATTGATATTGCAAATTGTATATCTGCCTGTGTAACCCATATGCCTGAAAAGGCTATCTCTGAGAGACCTGCTGAGGGTGGGTTACTGTTGTTGGGCAGATTAGCGACCCACAACTGGAAACTTCCAGAAGCAGGGAGTGGTAGCAATTTGAGCATGCTCCACAGTGTACCCTGCTGGTGTGATGGGATGTTGTCAGTCAGATGACTGGAGAGCAGCAGCCTGAGCAGACAGCAGGCAGGAGCTGCCTTGAGGGGAGACCATGTGCTCAGTGTTCTGGAGAGGAGCTGAGCCAGGAGTGAACAAGATGTTTTCTCCATGTAAAGGAGTCATTTGCGACAGATCTTGCAGACATGCATATGGGACTGAGGGCTGGTTGCAGAGGAGAAGAGAAAGCCTGCATGGAATGCTACAGAGGATCCCAGCAAAGAAAGAAGAGGACAGCTATTTCTTGCCACTCAAGCTTCCACACTGGAACAGAGACTGTAGCTGAGAGTTGAGTGAACTCCACACAGACTTTGGGACTCTTGGGTATCTTTCATGCAAGGGATTGTTCTTGGTTAATTGTATTTTGTTTTCTTAGGATAAGGTTCATTTAGTTAGTAGTTAATAAAGTTCATTGTTATGTTTGTTTTTAGTAGTATTTTAATGTGAGTGTAGCTCTGAGCAAGCTTCGCCGTGAGTCCTGTACAGACTGGATCCTGGGTCTCCAGCTGCTTTCCCCATAGGGGTTGGGATTGATTTCTGTGGGGCACTGGAGAAGGGCAACTAAATGAATTTAGCACACCCAAAGGTTACACCTGCAATAATTTATTTAATCAGTTTTGCCTTTCTACTGTAAAATGAGGAGGCCACAAACAAGTTCAAAGAATGTCAACTGGTAAACATCTACATTAGACCAGAACATGTGAGTGAGATCTATAACACATGTGCAGTTGGATGTAACTGCCTATCAGGCCTGGAGGAACTGTTGACCATTGAGGAGAAAGTAAAGAGTTATTCTGTTTAATGCTGGGCTGGGTGGAAAAATTCAGCTGCAACTTTAATTTGGAATTTGCCAATTTGTCAGAATTGAAATGTTTTGCAGGTGGTTCAATTTTGATTAAGTTCTGATGGAACTTAATGATGCAGCTCCTCCTCCATCCAGATGCTCAGCAGCTTGCCTGGTGGGCTGGTCCAGACTTCCAAGTTCCCAGAACCATACCAGCTCACTTGACAAGTTGATAGGAAGCCAAGAATCTGGAAGCCCTAAGAGTGTCAGGTCCAAAGGTTACAGCTCCTTGGTAGCCTAGGTTACCAGTTTCCATGGCTGCATCACAGCCTCCAAGGAAAACAACCTGGAGCTGAGTCTTCATTGTATTTCATGTAAGATTTTAAAATTGCATTACAAATTGGAACCAAATTTCAAAATAATAAAATCCACGAGGAAACAGACTTACCTTTCTCTGCTCAGCTCTAGTTTTAAACTTAGAGTTTAAATATCAGCTACACATCTTCAGATAGAACAAATTGCACCTGATTCTGATCACAGTTACACTGTTTTAAAACTGATATAACTATATTGACTTCACTGGAATTACTCCTGATTTAAATTGGCATTCTGCCGCCAGAATGAATTGTCTTATACCTTCCTAAAGGGATATACATATATGAAAATTGCTTGTTTTATCATTTGGTGGTATTGTACATTTTGGTGTACACAGCAATCTCTATGGACTATCACACAATCAGAGTTATGTGGATGTGGGAGAAAGTTACATTTCCTTAGCTCTTCAAAGGAGCAGCTGCTGATATAAGTAATCCTTAAATCCAAGGTAAAATATGTGCCACAAACTGTATTTTATGGCAGAATTTGGCCCAGTGAGGACTACAGAAATGAAATTATGCCCGTGGCAGATGATTGGACTTGAAATCTATCATTTCAAACATTTACAATCATTTTAATGCTTTCTTTTCTCTTCTTCTTAAATAGTGTTTCTTTTGTGTCTATGTTTAGAGATTTTTCATTGTCATATAAAACAACACTGCTGGCTAAAAGCCAATAATGAGACATTATGGAGAACAACTCCTGGTGTTGAAGAAAAGAAAGGTTTAAGCTAGATTCAGTAAACAGAAAAATGACTGCCTAGCCAGCTAAACCAATAAACAAAATAAAACTTACAAAATCTATTTTCCAGAAGAAATATTTGTTGGTTTTTTTTATGTAAATGATTGTTTTTGATGGAATATTTCTAGGCGAAAATAACATTGACATAATCACATTTAGCGGTCGGACCACCGAACAAGGCATTCCATTTAATCTTAGCTGGTGGTGACATTAAAATGCAACACAACTGAAAAGGAACTGAGAGGCTTAAAGTGGTATAGTGGGTTAAAAATGCTGGCCATTCAACCCTGGTGATCAAATGGTGGCTTAAGTCGCAAGTGAATGCCAATATCCAATTGATTCATCCTAGCCCTCTGTTTTTGCTCTTTACAAAATTACCATTCCACAATCCAGCACAGTAAGTTACCCTCTGCTTCAGAGAAACTCTAAAGTGGATTAGCAGAATGTGATGATAAGAATGTCCTCACTCTATATTAAATGGGGAGGATGTTTTTCCAGTTGGATGGAGAAGGTGAATTGCTCTGTTTAACTGCAGGGATGGAGTTTGCCTGGCAGGCTAGTAGGAAAGGGGTTTGGTGCCTCTTTAAGGTGCCCCTCCCTGAAAGGATGACCTTTTTTAGCTAACAAGGCAGGGAGCAGTACAGCCAGAGCAGGTCGGTGTGGAGGGGATGCTGCCTCGTCCCCTGCCAGTGTCCTGAAAAGGCGGGGCAATTCTAGGAAAGTCCTCTTTAACCTAGACTCACCCTCCAGCCATGGAAGTGGTTAAAATAGCAATTTTGTCATTGTATATTGTGGGCTTTACACTACACTTTCCTTCACTTACAGGGCTGGGAAGGATTTTTCCCTCACTTCCAGGTGGGGTAGGTTTTTTGCCTTCCACACAGGAAGCTAGGGACCTGTTGGAGTAGGAAAGGAGAGTTACACTCCCATGTTGCAACTCATTGTGTAAACTTGTGGTGGACATCCAGTGTGGATAACTCCATATGAAATGGACACAGTGATCAGCTGAAATTAATCAGGAAAGGATTTAAATAAGGCATCCTTTAAAGGAATGGAGAATGAGGTCTTATGACTGGTGTGGAGGGTAATCAACTCCTCCTTTTTTATAGCCCACACTAACTGTCATGCAAGTGGGAGTGGCAGGGTCTCAGTATTAGTTTGGGTGGGACCAAGACTGGAAAAGGGGAGGGCTGACAGCAGTCCCCCGCATATATAGCAATGTATTTAGAATTACCTGCACTGTACAATTTTATCTGTCAGATACTCCCAGATATTTAACAATAAAGTTGCAGCCTAATTAAAAGTACATCCAACATTTCCAGTCCTTCTGGCATTGCTGGACAATGTAGGTAGAGGTAGAATTAAAAGATTGCACTAGTGTAAGATAGACTGCCATGCTATAATAGTGTAAAAAGTGATTGACACCATTTCTTTTCCCCCACATCCACACTCCACCTCTTTTTTGTAAACCTTTCCTTTTTTGTGTGTTCTTCCTTCTCTCTCTCCTCATTTCCCCTCCACCCTCTGCTCAAGGTGCCTGGTGAATAGCTGGGGATGGAGTGGTTGCTGGATTTGCTCTTTAGCTATGTCCTGGGTGGAAAAACAAAACAAAACAAAACAGCTGTGCCTAAATCTGCAAGTTCACTTTAATTTTGGTTTCCCATAATTCTGAATACTTTGGGTGCTTCATGCTGGACAATCGATCATTAGACACTGGAAAAAGTAGGCTCTAGCTATAATTTTTGTAAGAGTACAGAGTGTGGAATCTGAAAACATACTAATGGATGACATAACTGCATCTCTATGCATTTATCAAATTATGGCTAGGAGCCTGCCCATGTCTGAGTATTGTATATATGTAGCCCATCATAGTAAAAGTCCTTCTCTTTCACCTGTGCCACCAAATTCACAATGCAGTTAAAATAAAAGAGAGAATGTTGGGTTGCAAAGCTACAACTGAGTGAAGAAATTGCAAACACAGTAGCTTTAAGACAGACCTGGTAGCTCCAGAAAAGAAAGCTTTTGCTTAATGCTAATTTCGTTGCTAGGGTAGATGGGTTGAAAGATCAATAAAAAAAATCTAATAAAAGATCTGAACATATTTACACTGGCTAGATTTTTCCATGATCACTTTCCCTTTCCTGTTTTATTCTTATTTGTTTATATGTCTATTTATTTGTATCTCTGTTTATTACTCCATGGTCGCTTATTGCATTCTTTCTTGATTTAAAACAAACAAATTTATTCTCAGGTTCATTTCATTATGTTTTTTCTTATCTTTAATTCTAGTGTTACTTGTGTCTATATTTTTGTATCTATTGTAGCATTTACACATTGGGAAGCTATAACCTTTTCTGAGCTTTTGTCTCTTATTTTTCTTTTCTTTTAAGCTGCTTTAGTTCTGCATGTGAATTGAAAGCATCTTATTTTACAAGCTGGAGTTTGCTGAAATAAATAAACTCAGTTCCTCAATAAACGCTGGTCTATTACTGTGAAACAACTGAGATAGTTTGAGGCACTGCATTATTTAGACACTACTGCACTATCAGTTCTATAGTGATAGAAAATGGACATTTATCCCAGTCAAAGCGAGCCTGGATATCTGCTTTTCATTGCTGTTTACCTTCTGAATATCTTTCATATGAATGAATCTGCAAATCCCAGATAAAATTAAACAGTCAGTCATTTAAAAGGCTTAAGCAATGATTTGTGTTTCGTTGTATATGGTATGTCATACATCTTTGTTTAAAAAGAAAATAATTCTCTAAGAAGGAAAGAAAGAAATCTCTTTCTTTCTTTCTTTCTTTCTTTCTTTCTTTCTTTCTTTCTTTCT
>ML685840.1:4620379-4666812 GCA_007922175.1 Pelusios castaneus | reverse complement strand
TCTTTCTTTCTTTCTTTCTTTCTTTCTTTCTTTCTTTCTTTCTTTCTTTCTTTCTAATATTGGTCTGGTCTTCTTATCAATTGAAATGGCCTGTTTAACCTGATCCTGCCAGCATAGGACATTACTCCTACAAGGGTGAATTGCAGTAAATATTGGAGATTCTAAATCATTGCGTCATTCCCAGACAATCATAAATTCACCTGTTCCTCCTGGATGCAACATTACGCAATGATGTCTAACACAGCCTCTTCTTAACAGTTTACAAGTCAGGTGCATAACTGTGACAACAGATTGCATCAACAATTATGAAATGTATTCTTTCAAAACTTTTCTTTTTCACATTTCAGTTGTATTCTTCCAGCAACGAAGCAGCAGCCCTGCATTGTCGAGCTTTCACATTATAATGAAACAATGGTTTACATACCATTTGAAGCTTTCACTCCCTAGCAAAGGCTCTACAATAAATTGTTGGCATATTCCACATGCCAATCTGGGCCGCAAAAAACAATATCATGAGGACATCCCCACACAGATTGTAGTAGTCCTCTTCTGATATCCACAACTGAATTCCATAGAAATTGGGGGAATTCTCACTCCAATTTCTTGAAATACAGCTTCAGTTATACCATACTTAGGGAACACTTTGCACACTATATAAATAATTACAAAAAAATCCCTGACATTAAAAGAATGCCATCAAGGTTGCAAAGTCAAGCCCTCAAACATTAGGAAATGGCAGAATTAAGGATGTCTGTGCAACTGTAGTTCAACCCTCTTTTACACAGACATTAAGACAAAGTGTTTGAATACAGGATCCCTTGCTATTATTTTCTCCAGCAACCAGAATGTTAACTCTGGCATTTCCTAATGTCTGAGTACTTTCCCTTGCAATCGTAATGCTGCAAAATTGAAATAATATTTTGTATGAAACTTCCTAGGTATTTTTTTTAGGGGGAAAAGGAAAACCTAAATCATGAGATGCAGCCTAGGAACACTTGATGCAGGTAAGGAAGTGGAAGTGCAAAAATATTTATTGCCTTCTCCCAATCCTGGGACCACTCTGTGATGAGCTAATCCCCTGGTGCAAGTTGGAGTTGCCTTCAGGTAGCTCTAAGCTGCACCACCTGGTAAGGGTCCTAGGGCTAGAAATGGTATCCAAGGATCTCCAGGATAATGTTCCCTTTCTCTGGCCATAGTCCAAAGCCACCAGTTGAGAGAGGGTGGCATGGAGTCACAGCAGGGGTTCTAGACCACCCAAGAATCCCTTAAGGCTTGATCCACAGCATGTAGGGCCTTTGTACACCAACGGTATGAGGCCATGGATCAGAAGCTATTTCTTTTTAAGAGCTAGTCTTCACTGACGACAGCAAATTTGCTGCCATCAGTTCGAACTTCCTGATCGACTGCTTGAGTCTGTGAAGACCTGCTCAGCCAATCAGGAAGTCGATCCTTAAACATCACCCGGCAACTGGGACAGTGCTAAGTCAAAGGGACTACAACTCAGTAGAGAAGATGAACACAGATAAGCAATTTACTTTAAGCAATTTTCATATCTCCGTTCGACTGCCATTGAAAAAGGCAAGCAGTATCGACCTGTCCTTAGTCATGTAATTATTGTCAGCCAGGTCCTCTCTTTCACCTATTTTCCCAAATACAAAGACGCTGCAGTTTTTCATCTATCTGAAATACAAAACATCACTGCAGACCTTTGGAGGATGACTGTCCCCTACCATGCGAACACAAAGAGAAATATAAGATAGGAACTCGGTCTTACCCTTCTCATCCACAGACCCAATAGTCAAAACGAAACAAATGCTATATCATTTCACATAGCTTCCCACAGAGTTAGGTGCTGAGACAAAAGTATTGCAAGTAATATTTTACTTTCTTAATAAATAAAGGAAATCATAATGATCCTATTAGCACATGAAGGTGAGAAGCATCCTGGGAAGCACTCACAAAAATGACTTGAATTAGTTCTGTGATGGATAGAAGAGGCTGCACTGATGTGAATGGATGAGAGCTTTTCTTCTGATATAAACACTGCATTCTGAAAAGATGTTTCCTATTTTTTTTTTTTTAACTAGACAGATATTTTCCTACCAGCTCTAGTGAATGTGTTCATATGGATACAAGACTGGTCTCAGGTTTTTCCTCTTCTCCAAGACATGCCTGCTGTCCTATGTATTAAGATCATCAGTTTTTTATGTCCATAAAAGTTACCTCTGTCCTCATAAGATGTACTGATTTTTACAGCCCACTGTTTCTAGATAGATTTTTCATCTATCATCTCTCCAACTTTTGCAACTTTGTTACTTATATTGTGATTGTACCCTAAAGCCATAATCAGAATCAGGGACCCATTGCCCTAGAATCTGTACATATACATAAGAAAGAATGGTTCTCTCCCCCCACAGAATTGAGAGTATAAAAAGATAGACATTTGGTAGAAAGGAGGTAGCTAAATTATATAAGCAAAATGGCAAGGATGATGATGGGTACATGACATGTTCTTATGTTGCCAATCCTTGTGATTCTATTATGAGTCTTGTGATATTTGGTTTATTTTTAAATCTGTAACTCCTGTTGTCAGGTGAATATGTGAGCATTTCAGCTTCTTTTAAAAATGTAAATATCTAGACCTTATGGCTGCAGAAAGAAGCATAAAACACGGCCTAAGTAAACCACAAAGGTTCAAAAGCCAGAACTGAAATAAAACTGAAATAAAAAGAATGCAATCTCATGATTTTTAAGCCAATGTCAGGGCCTGATTTATGATGTTTGCACATTTGAAGCTGGTAATACTATAATTCCTTTTTTTTAAAAATATAGATATAAACAATCTCCAAATACTAATTATAGTTAGTTACTCCTCTTTTACATTTTAAACTTATCTCTCGCTTATTTTCTAGTTTTGAAAAGCCCTATGTTCATGCCAGCACAATGGATCAGCACAATCAGAAACAATAAGGTTAAAAATCCTATCTTCCCCTGCTATGCCAAACTCTCCTTTGACCCATCACCACATCTCAATCCCATTGAGAGAGTAACACCTAGTCTCACTGTAAGGCTTTTTTGGGCCTCTCTATCAGCAGCCATTTCATTTTGTCAACTGAAATGACATTCCAGACTCATGCAGGCAAGATTCAGGGCTGTGAGGTGTGACTCTGTGTCTGTCTCTCTGGCTTTCTGGAGGCCTTGTTTCTTGTCCCAGGAGATGGGTAAGGCTCCTGTCCCATGGGTCTCTCTCAGGGCTCCTAGGACATATATTCAGACTCTGAGGAGTGGGCTGAAAATGGAATGTCCAATCTGACTCCTTCCCTCCCTGCCCTAGCTACATCCAAAGGAATTAATGTATCTCCTGGGTTAAGCCTAACACGCAGCTTTGAAAAGAGATGTGCATTTCAACAGTAAGTAGTTTTTTATTGAAGTACTTCTTGGAAGTTGTTGTGCAACAATCTCTGTGCACTCTTAGCGTGTCACCACATGATGTTTATTTATTTGCAATTTCTCATAACTCTTTAAAACTAAGCACTTTTGTTTTTTAATGAGGATAAACTATAGTGCTATTAAATACCCTACTTCAAAGGTTTCAAATATTCTACTAAAGAGCCTAAACCCACTTTATATTGTACAAATACCTTGGATTGGTAGTGGTGGTTAACCGCAGGGCAGAGAGTCATGTGCCAGACTAGACTATGGAATGGTTCACCATCATTATTCATTACAAATCTCACAGAGCTCCACTGTGCCAGAGCTGTACATTCTCACATTCTCCAGAGGAAACTGTAACCTACAGGCCTTTCTCTGATGTACTGTAAAAGACAAATCAAATAAACAGAGGCTTGTGTACTCTATGGCATTGGCAGCCGGTACCCAAATAAGTGGTGGACTGGGGGTGAATATCTGCAATGCTCCTCCCCCCACCCTGCAAGCTGATCATATTTTCAAAGCAGAGTTCAAGGGGATCACAGAGAACTGGGATGGCAGTGGATGAAGGAGTTTGGCAGTGGATGAGAGAATTAAAAGGAATACCTTCTTCCAGGGCCGGATTAAGACATGCTGAGGCCCTAAACTACGTCAATATTTAGAGGCCCCATACCATAACAAAAAAATAAATAAAATAAAGAGAAAAAAGTGTATTACATTCTAACAGAAAGGGCAATGAAAAAATAAATGATAAATCTTTATATTTGCATATATGCATAGGTAAAGATGTAACAAACAACTAATATTCTAAATAACACTTGCAACTTGCAAAAAACCTTATTTACATAATTAAATACCCCATGATTTCTTAATTAGCTTATATTTAATACTTCACATAACACAAGAATTAGATGTCATCCAGTGAAATTAAAAGGCAGTAGGTTTAAAACCATCAAAAGGAAGAATTTCTTCCCATAACACACAGTTAACCTATGTAACTCTGCCAGAGGATGTTGTGAAGGCCAAGGCCAAGTCTTCAAAAAAGAATTAGAGAAGTTAATGGAGAATAGATCCATCAATGGTATTATCTGGGTTTTGTAGGATGGATCATATGCAATACTATGCTCTGAAATGTTCCTAGTCTCTTTTTGCCAGAAGGTGGGACCAGATGACAAGGGATGACAGATAACTCCATGACTGCCTGTCCTGTTCATTCCCTGAAGCATCAGGCACTGGCCACTGTCAGAAGATAGGTTACTGGGCTAGATAAACATCGGCCATTTTCATGCTCTTATGTAAAAATTAATTAAAATATAAAAAATGTTTAGTACATCAACTATCCAAGATAACAACCTCTCAAGATAATGATAATATAAGATAACGACCTTGGCAAATAAAACATTTTAAAAATCTTGGCCTACTAGGAAACATTTATATGAGTTTCTCAGTCACAAATCTAGCATTCTGGAGCAAAGTCACTAAAACACAGTGCAACAAACAAATGTTCTTTAATGTGCCCCTCTCCTGCCACCGCAGCTCACTCACCATGTTATCCTCCTTGGGCTGTACTGGAGACCCACAGTTCAGAAGTTATTTTGCATGAGTTCACCTTCCAGGGAAAAGGGGGGAAAAAGGCACCGTCTGCTACTACCTCCACACTGTGACCCGTCTTTTGTGATTTTAGGTCTCAGTGGGGGAACTTATGATGTTGTTAGCAACTGAAAACTGGGGGAGGGGAGTGTTGCGAGGCCCCTCATAATCTGAGACCCTAGGATGTAGCTTACTTAGCTTGTGCCTAAATCCAGCACTGCCTGCTTCTTTCTCTTCTCTTTTACACTTTTCAGATCAAAGAACTGGGACACTTTGCAGTAAAAGGCAGGGTGGAAGAAAACAGTTTCTTTGTCACCTCTTCACTGTTCTCTCCTTGTCTCACATTTTCCCCCTTCAGCCTGCCTGACCTTACCTCACCATTTCCCGTGCATTCTTTACTCTCTTAGTTTGCTATCCCTCTCCCAGCTAAAAACCTCGCAATCCTTCCTAGCTTCCTCAGACCACTCACCAGCTCAGAATCACACCAAATACCCACTTGTACTCAGGTAGAGAACCCACCTCTTCCTACCTAACCTCTCTACAGCTCAGAACCATGTCCCTCAGCTCCATATATTCCACAACCATCCAGACTCAGAGTGCTTTCCTCTCCTGGCTGAGCTGAGCGAAGCCAGAGTGAGGTGGGAACATAAACTGCCCTATACTCAGCCTGATTTGAAAGGATTACAGAGCTGAATTACAGAATGGTGAGTTACTCCCATTTGGGAGCAAGGAGGGGTCTGGTAAAGAATTGTGACTCAGATCTGACTCATAAAAAGGCTAAAGGTTCATTCAAACCCTAATCTTAGATTATTTATTTTGAGAGATGCAGTTGGAAACCTACTCCAATCATAAATCGGGTACAATAATTGGTTTTGCACATTTTCCCCACTGCTTATCCCATGTTTAGTAAGTGAAAACAGCTATCATAATTATGACCTGATGAAGATTTGGAGGCCCAGACAATATATACATCCCAAGGTTTGGTACAGAAATAAACCTGTAATATTCCATGACCATATAAAATGCTTGCAGTTCAAGTGACAGCACACAACTCATCCATTCACAATCTTTTACTCTAAAAATACAGACCTCTACCACTGGAGTTTAGGAGAATCTCCATTTGTTTTCTGTGGCAGTATGGTTTACATTCACTTTGTAGGCCATCCATTAAATGAGACTATAATCACAAACAGTGGAGCAGGTCTGACTTCAACCAGAAGATGGTAGCACTACAGTAGTACACACCTTTAGTAGTTAAAACATTACAGTCTTTTCGAGTTTCTTTGTCTGAGAACCTGGAGTGGAAATCCAATAAAATCAAGATCTCTTAAGAGATTTCAGTACTTTTTAATTTTGTACAGGTGATGAATACCACAAACATAGATTTTTTGTGGTATTACTATATAAGATCCGACTGACAACAGGAAATGAGAAAGCAAGCAAAATTACAAACGAAACCGAGAAAGTTAATAAATTGCTTGAAAATCTAATTCAGCGAAGTCTAAATTTGGGGTTGTTGAACTGATTAATATTTTATTTGAACCAGTTCACCGCTCTCTCATAAGATAACACTTAGCAAACACTGCATTAGAACAAAGACATCTCATGCTAAAGCTGATCCGTTTAATAGTAATAAGGAAACCTTCCTGTTGAGCAACTGAGATTACCCCTTTATGTTCAATTTAATCAGAGTGGAAATAAATCCGTTATATTAAATGTTCTGAAAATATTTGGGAGGGTTGCAATTCAAATAGAGGCCATTTCAAAGGAATTATTAGACTTAGAATGAGATTAGTCTTTGAAATAGTCAGTGTTACTGAAATGACAGCTACAGATCAACCGGTGACCCTACAAATATTAGGCTGGAATTTATGACAGACTGCAAGATGGAGATGGAAGAAAATACAAGGTCAAGTCCTGCTTCTGAGAAACCTAGCCATTCAAACAATATGATGCACTGGTTCCATTATTCAAAGGTCTGTTTTACTCATTCAGTTTGGGGTTTAAGATTGAGAAGCATCTGTGTGACTTGTTTAGCCAAAAAAATCTGTCAGGCAAAAAAGTGCAAAGTGTAATCTAATATTCCATAAAAAAATCCCAAACCAAATAAACCTTCATCTGTTTCACTGCTAAGTCAGCTAAATGCAGGTTCCATGTCAACGTGAATCCCTTTGTAGCAGATATGGGCAACATTCTGCCTCACTTACATTCTGCACTTTGGTGTAATCTCAGCTGGCTTTTTGCTTTTGTCTTAGCAGGTTTTAATGAACAAGGAGTGAACAGCACAGTTTAGTTAGCTGGTGACCTGTTTTGTGAAGTAGAAGTTGAACTGATATTTTTCTAAGTGTTATTTCAACACAACATGCATCCTTTTCTTGTTAAGTTAGGTTTCCAGATGGAGCTATGCATATTTACACAAGCTAAAGATTTGGCCCATCGTTTTTAAAATACTACAATAATTTACATATACCATACAGTTTGATCCATATACCATACAATTTGTTAATACCATAACAAGTGCTATTTCAGTCTCTCACTTGTAGTGTAAGTGTTTTACTGGAATTATATTTCTATCTAAATTACACAGTTCACTCACCCAGGCTATGCAAAACTATCATTCTGATATCCAATAATACTTAAAGCTATTCAACACAAACTGGGTGACAAAAGACAGTAAGTTTCACCATATAAAATATGCACTCAATTAACAATGTAGAAACATTGCATCAAACTCTGGAATGAAGCTGTAAATCCTAAAGAGTCCAAATAACTGACTTCAGTGGGATCAATAGGTGGCCTAAGGCATATACATCCGAGAGGTAATAACTGTCCCTGTAGAACGTTTTGATGTTATATAGTGCACTGGCTCTCGAAATAGGGGGAGACTGATAGGTGTAGGCCAAATTTTTGGTGTCTCAGTTTTCAGATGGCCAAGTTGATGCATTTAGGACTTATTTGTTAGAGCTAAAGAGCCACAGCTGCTCTCGCTAAAATCACTCTGAAAAATCAGAACTTACATGCCTCAAGCTGACCATCCAAAATGTGAGGAACACACAATTAGTGAACAGTTTTGAAAACATAGGCCCTAATGCATATATTTTTCATTTTCATAGAAGTTAAAACTGGAAAAAATCTGTTCGTACATCCAGTCCAGCTCCTTGCTGATGCAAGAAACTATAAAATTGCTTATCTGTTCTCTCAGATAAAGCTAGCTCCTAAATGTTTTCAACCATTTTTTCATTTTACTAAACACATGCTAAAAAGCTGGCTTTCAGGAACAGCCGAGCCGGAAAGCTACATCTTTGAATCCTCAAGTATAGAAAAAGAAACTGTGAATGTTTTGCTATGAACTGAGCTTTTCACTATTTCTTCTTCCCTGATAGAGCTGGAAGTGAAAGGAGACAAACAGTTTTCATATTTGGCATTTTTCTGATTGACTTACTACACAAATGTACCTATCTTTGAGTATTATTATATTAACCGAACATTTAAACTGGCTTTGACTCTTATCAACACCATGATGGCATTATTTATTTATTTAATTAGATCCCCCCCCAAGAAACAAAGGTTGAGAGCTCTCTTTCCATGAGGTTTCAATAAAAACAGCCTTCCTGTGCTCTGATCACCCACACGGCAAAAAGGAAGTTAAACTGTTTGCTGACATGTCTCTTATGGTTTGGACCAGAGCCTTCTTTCATGAGTCTGTTTCCAAAAGCTTGACTTGCACAGACAAAATTTTGCGGGTGGTGACTTCACTGGGAACTGAGACCCAGGAATGAGCAAAATATGCTGTGAAGGCTGCAGACTAACCATTTCTGTGGTGATTAGGAAAGCATTACTGCTTCCACACTTTTAAAGCTGCAGCAGATGTGCTTATTTTGTGGTGACCATGCAGCAGAAGAAAGCAGTTCTCCAGCCTCTAAACCCTGGGTTAGCTAATCATAAGGATAGTAAGTAAATGCACTATTTTCTCATGAAATTTCATAAACACAGGGTTTCAAAATGAATGTGCATGGAAGGGCCATTCTGAATCCAATAATCCCTCCCCACCACCAAACCCCTTGTGATATGCATATAATTGTGGTTTGCCTGAACTAGAGGAAAGTTCAGGATAATAATTCTGAAAAATTGGCATTGCTTAGACAGCATCTATATCAATACTATCTATGTCAATTCCTGTCTCACCCTTGAGCCCCTTGAGAAGCTATATGAAACTAGGCATGCAAATGTTCTTGTTTTACTGCATACTGATAAACTCATTGATAGTCAATAATGACATTACTAAGTTCCATACAGTGACCCAGATCCAGACGTGTAAGTACATGAACACAAGGAATTTAGCCTATATGTGATCCAAGAAAGTAGAAGAGCACACATTTTCCACAGTATAAGTTGCCAAGAAACAAAGAATCAGAGGCATATTCATTACAGTTCTGGTCTAAAGGAGTGTCAATTCCTACTGCATACAATATGTGACTAACTATAACCATAAAGGTAAAAATTCAAAATATAGCTGAGCAGAGATTTACTGCAGTGATAAACATTTAGAAAAAACACCATTCCAGGTCTGCAGCTATCCCCTGATTAATTTCTACTCACCCATTTCTTTTGTTTTTTTAAACAAGAGTCTGATCCTTCACCATAGAAGTCAATAGGAGTTTTGCCATTGGCTTCAAGGGCAGCAGGATCAGAACTTAGAAGAGAGCATTCTAAAGGGATCATCCCAAAGATAAAAGATCAACAGTTATCAAGACTGAATTTCATTTCTAACACAGCCTATAATTAAAGGCCCCCAAAATTCATCTTCCAAGAAATGTCAGTGAGCTACAAAATAAATTGCAAAAAGTGCTACTTCATTTACCTAATTTTGAATACTGTGTGATTAAACATGAGAAAAATCAGAATGTCTGGGAATTGACTCATTTTATGCTTGTGTTTTTCCTTAAATGACATCCAACTGATTCTTCAAAACTAGGTTTCTATGAGTTAGAAGCCTATGCCAACATGCAAAAATGTACAATTCAGGTACTTAAATTGCATTTGTGATTACTGTATTAGTTGTTACTATTTAGCACCTAAGGGCCCCGACTAAAACTGAGTGCCTTGTAATAGGTTCTCTAAATACACATAGAAAGAAACAGTTCATACTCTGCAGATTTTACAGTCTAATTAGACAAGAAAGAGAAAGACTGAAAGAAAGAATTATCACATATTACAGATAGGGAACTGACAATTCATTTAGTAAATCCATGGCACCAAAAGTAATGGATCTTGGATGGGGCCTCTAGGTGCTATTGTAATATAAATTAAAACAACAAAAGTACTAAGGCATGGTGGGAGCAGGAAGGGGGGTTTTCATCTCCTTTTGATACATCATGGACTTAGGCTAGAAGAAGCCAAAATATTTTTTAATAGAAAATTGGTACTTTGATGAAACAACTGTTTTCTAGAAAGTGTCCACTTCCTCGAAAATTTGTGATTTTCTATCAGACACCAACACGTTTCAGTATTCTGAAAAAGCTGAAATTTTCTGCTGAAAATTTCAACAGAAACAATTCTTGCCCTCACCCCTCATTTTTGTTGAATTGTGTCTGGAATTTTTTCCCCCTAACTAGCACTCATTTTCCTTCAGATCTCAGATTAAAGTCAAAGCACATTACCGTTCATAGTATTAAGGTTAAAATCTTTTGTCCATTTACATAAGAAGATAGTCGAGTGAGCCCAGGAAGCCAGTGAAGATTATTCTCCTTCCAATTCTAAAACAAAAGATTAGTGGAAACATAGTCACGGTCTGCCTTTGGATGCACACACATAGCTTCAATGAACTCTATGGAGTATCTACACAGAGCATTATATGGCCCTTTTGGCCAACTTTTCACTTTTAGTGGTCTCCAAAGAATATATGTGTGTGTGTGTGTGTGTGTGTGTGTGTGTGTGTGTGTGTGCGCGTGCGTGCGTGCCCCTCAAGAAGTAGAGGAGATTAGTTAAACAGAATCTCCAGCCATGAAATCTCTGTTGGTTATCTCTTATTTCATTATCACTGCAGTACATATGTGCTTCTAAAATGCCCTCAGCAGATCTTTATCAGGTCATATGGTACAGACTTGGCTACAGCTACAAAAGTGTTATATTTTTATGTTTTCTAGACTCACTGTTATACATTCTTTTTTAGAACAGTAGTTGGACAGCCTCTACTGTATGCAACAAAAATACTTAAATACATGTGACTGGCCTGAAAATACTCGATAAGCATAGTGACTGTTGAAAGCAAATGCTAAGCACAATGTGCTTATTCTGACTGTATACATTCAGTTATCAAAAACAATTGTATTGTGCTAAAGACTACACTGGAAGTATAAAAGTTGCAAAATGAGCTCACATGTCAAGGATGCCATACCAAGTGTTGAGTCTATGGGATAACATGAAAAAATGGCGGGCCCAGTTGGACATGGAACTGAATTCCTCTTGCCAGACTTACTAAGACTGAAGCTCTTTGGGGAAAGAATCAGCTGTTTGTTATGTACATGCAGAACACTTAGCGCAATGGGCCGCAGTCTCTGACTGGGGCACCTAGCAGGAATAGCAATATAAATTATTATGATGCAACTTTTGATCTTTGACATATACAAGTACTGCAGTTATCCTCTGCTGTATTGTAAAACTTTATATAATACACTGTATTAAATACAGCAATAAGAAAAATGGCAAGTTCAAGTTTGAATGCTATTTTGTGCTTCTTGTAAGGCATTTTTCACTGCCAATGCAAATAAATAAATAAGTCAATAATAATTCAAGGAAGGGGCAAAGGTCAGTTTTCCCTTCATGCCAACCTATTTTATCACTTATCATCCTCTTATATTAAACAAAAAGTATTGCTACATTTTACATTCTCATCCTGATGCTTACTCTCATGACAACTGTAGCATTCCAAGTATATTAGAGTACTATTTTTATTTTCTAATTGATATGAATTGCATCCTTCTGATATAAAAAAAATGCTGAAAAATATTTAATGATGTAAAGGGAGTGGAAATATAGTATATGTGAAAAGACAGCGGAAATATATTAAGAAAAGCTCACCTCAAGCACAATTTAGAGCAGTTCAATACCATTTAATTTGTCTTAATTATGTAGCACCAGGCAGACTGCTAGTTTTGTTATTATTTATTTACTGAGAGCCAGCTGAAAGCATTTCACAATTATTGACAGTAAATACAAATATTTTCAGTCTTTTGCACATCTGGTTCCACCTTAATAGACTTTACAGTTTGGACCTTCACCAGGTTTGGGAGAAAAGGACAGGTCTAGAACATGCGTGTCAAACATGTGCCCGTGGGTGGAATGCAGCCCACAAACCTCTTCCATCCGGTCCAGGACTGCACTCCATGGGACCACACTCTCTCCCTAACAAAGAGAAAGAGAGTGTAGGCCTGCATACCCAGTGCTCTGCAATGCTGCGAGAGTGTCAGGTCTCGCAACATCATGGAGCTCTAGGTATGCAAGACTATATTCCACTAGACCAAACTCTCTCTTCCTAACAGAGAGAGAGGTATCGCAGAGTGCAGTTTCACATGCACAACACTATGCAATGCCACGAGGGTGCCGTAGTATTTGATTTATGGTATGTGAGGCCCACCTGAAGTACCTTTAAGTCAAATCTGGCCCACCATAGCAATGAGTTTGACACCCCTGATCTAGAACCACTGTGCAGCTCCCAAACGGTCATTGTACTGTAGGACCAACATTGTAAAGATAGTGGTAGCACTGTATTTACATAACCAGTACAACTTTGCCTTGACATACCAAATCGTCCTACCCACAATCCTCCGTCCTCAACTGTTGTAGAAGGAGCTGTCATGGAGCAATAATCTGCATATTGAGGTTATCCCAATGAATTATTATACCTATATTTGTGCAATATTTTAAGTCCACTTGAAGATGGCACAGTTTATAAGAGATCTTTCCTCGAGTTTCTTAAAATCCCCAAACAAATGTAGTATTTGAATTATTACTTCATGGAGAGCTGAATTGAAAAAATGGATTTGTTTTTTGGTTTTCTTTTCCTGTTTGAAAGCTGCTGGAGATAACTGCTAGTTAAAGAATTCCTGCTGACCACTGTCCTTCTAACCCACAATACAAATCAAATGATCCTCTTTAATTCACCCAGGAATAAATCAATCAATGGCTTGTTTCAGAGAAAAGCTCCCTATTCATGACATTAGAATTCTATCCTGTGCAAACAACATCAGGATTCTGAACTGGACATTCTGGTGTACAGTAGAACCTCGATTATCCGGGTTAATGACCGGCGCCCGTGAGCCGGATAATCAAAAAGCCCGGATAATCGAAGTTCCTGCTGATAGCCAACCAGCTGGGGGAATCGGGTGGCTGCAGACGCTCCAGCGGAGCGTCTGCAGCCACCCGAACCCCTCGACTGTGCTGGGGGGTCGGCTCGAATGGGAGCCGGTCCCCCAGCACAGTCCAGGGGTTCGGGTGGCCGCAGGAGCTCTGAGGGAGCTCCTGTGGCCACCCGATTCCCCCAGCTCTCATCAGGAGCTGCGGCGTTAAGCCGCCACAGCTCCTGCTGAGAGCCGAGCCCTGGGGCTGAGCTGGGGGGTCGGCTCGAATCGGAGCCGGTCCCCCAGCACAGTCCAGGGGTTCGGGTGGCCGCAGAACCTCCGAGGGAGCTTCTGCGGCTACCCGATCCCCCATGGTTCCGATCCCGGTTAACCGAATGTACGGTTAATTGAGGACCGGATAATCCAGATTTCACTGTATTTGGTATCACTGTTTGAATGTCCAACAATACAGGCTGAAACTTCCACACCAGTGTCTAAGGGTACAAAATTCCTCTTAACTTCTATGGGAAATCAGAACAAGCTAGGACTGCAAGATGAGGTCCCAGGTTGTCTTCACTATTTACCATATTTACTGTTTTTGTCATGTGTTTTTGTTTTGTTTTATGGTCCCAGGCCAATTTTTGGGCTCACTGAAGTCTTGTTATCACTTGGAGCAGGGCAGGAGTTTGTCCACGGAAAACACCATAATCAACAAAGAAGTCTGGCAAAAATGGTAAAGACAAAATTAAAAAGTTATCTGAAATACATATTTGAAATAGGTTCTGTTGAGAGTGGAACACTGTGCAATGCACCAGGGCAATATCCAGCTGGTATCTGAGTTTTCCCTCTCTGCTGCAGAAAGAAAATGTGGCACTGGAGTGTTACAGAGTTCTGTAACAGTTGGACACACCAATTGTTGAAGTTTTCCCAGATTTTCACTCTACGCATCCCGATTGACCTCAGTGGGAATGCACAGAGTGTAAATTAGGAAGGGCTCAAACAGAGCAAACTGAAATTGATAGTTAGTTTCCAGCACTCTGGCCTGTGACTTGTCTGTGGTCTGTTTTGCTATCTAATCCCTGTGTTCAAAAGTACACATATTGTAAATAAACAGAGATCAGCATAAAATGTTATGTGTTTTAGCCAACACATTTCTCATACAACGAGATAATTCACTCCTGGAGTCCAAACTTTTCTGATTGAGAGTCATGAAAGTAAGTTTACATTAATAGTTTCAAATTAACTCTTTGTGGTTTTAATTGCCTTCTGCATTTTACACTGTTAGACACAATGGGCCATATTTGTCCGTGATCTAACTGCACTGAGGTCAATAAAGTTATATTTGGCCTACTATACTAGCTCTTACTAAAAGAAATGGATCTTAAAATCTGCTCTAATTTTTTCAGGAAGACTGTTTATGCAAAGTGATTAGATGATCTATCAGCTAATACATAGACATGATTCTTAGAGCTAGAGGGTAAAAAGAATACCCTTTGGGGGCTGTGTGAGAACAGCACATAGTTACAACTTCTCTCTTAGTGATGCAGACTGCTAGCTCATTAGAGCAACGGCAAACATGAAAAGACCTTTCAGCATGATGAGAAAAATCCACTGTGTGTGTTTGTTTAAAATTAAAATGCATGGAGTTCTGCAGATCTGTCAACATTGTAATAGCTGGCAAGAGAAGTTCAAGAAGTTCTACTTAATTTCCTAGATTTGGCTTTTGTTAGATAGAGCCTCAGCCACCTAGCAACAGCACAAAGGGTTTAATTCTCAGATTGTTAAACTCATGCTGGTTGAGCAGGAAGAAAGACAAAGAAAGATCAGAGAGATGAAAGGTAACCTGCAGCTCTTGTGTCCCCAGGGAGTCTTCAAGCGGTGGACAGACTAGGTCACAGGTCAGGAATCTATGCTATCAACACAGAATAGAGGACATAACTCTTTGCTAATACAAATTTCCATCCAACTCTTCTAACCACCATCTGTCTCTTCCCAAATGTGAGTTCTCCCAACATCACGTTCTTTTCCATTGCAATATAGTTTTCCAACCCTTAGTCACATTTATGCTAGGATAGAGTTTATTGCCCCCAACCCTTCTTCACATTATGTTCTGTATGGTCTCTTTAGATATACACAACCAGCAAGCAGGTGCCCGTTATTGAGAAATCCCATACATGCTGCTCTTAGACAATTGAGCTCTGAGCTGGCTGAGCTACACCACAGACCTACTGCTCTAATCCTTTTAAGATGAGATTCCAATACTCTTATTCACATGGAGCACTATCTTAATTCCCCAAGGAGCCTCATTAAAATCAATAGGACTGATATCAGAGCAAGATACTTCCCAATCTGCCCCTTTATTATTGTTTAATTCTATGGAGTCCAAAAATGTTCCGACATGTTATGGGCACATAAACGAATAGATTCCTGGCCCAAAGATATTTTAATCTCTATAGGCAACATATAGACAAAAGACAGATAGAAGCTGTGAGGGGGAAGGATGCAACACAAGATGTTTTATCCCCTGACTGACTGCCTTTTTAAAAACATTTTGCCCACCCCAGCTTTTGTTTTGTAATTTACTTTTGGCTTTCTGACTATTTTCCTTTTTCAGTATAATACCAAATATTTTTTTTACAGTTTCTCAGTTGTGTTCCTACCAATGCTCCAGTAACTGCAGTAGTTCACAAAAAGTAACCCTAGTGGTTACCCCGACACATCAATAAATGTGATAATCTCTACAGGACACCCAAACACCATTTCCCCCAGGACCAAGTCTTCCCAGCCACTCATCTCTGCAGTAGAGACTCCTCCCCAGACATTTCCCCATGGTGGACAGATACTAGAACACAATGACCCCAACATTCAGTGTGCTGACAGAGGTGCTTCCAGGGTGCTAGTTATTCTGAGGTCAGGGTGAGCCATAGGGTCCCACCTAGCAAGCTTAATGCCAGGCCCACAATCAGGCCTTCACCCTCTCTACTGCTTGCAAGCATCTGCCTTTCCTTGAGGAGTGGATTGCCTTGTAAATGATCACTATTTGGCATAACTGAAAACTGTGGCTGTCCAAGTTTACATACAGGACATTTGTCAGACAGGTTGAAATGTTCTTAGCATCCCAAGCAAATGGGTAAGTCTACTGCTGGAGTTTTGTGTGGTGACCTAGAAGTATGAAGTCCAGGAGATTACTTTTTCCTTAGCATTCTTACAAGACTGTCACTCTCACTGTCCTTGTTAAATTGTGCTCCTCTGCCTCTGCCCTTCTGGTAGAACAGATCCTGCATATTCCATTGGGACTGGTAAAATACACATTTCACTCTTTAAGCAGGAACATTTACTATGTTCTGCTTTTGTTACTCTCACTGAAGGGGTGGGCTCTGCTCAACTCCTCGATCTCATCAGAGTGGATGCATATCATTTCCATCACTCTCTCTATTCTATTTAGCAAATAAGAATACATTAGGTTTGTACAACTTTTCTGCACAGAAAAATCTATCCATTTAACAAACAATTCATTAAAAGGGAACTGGAAAATATCTGGGTAACAATTCACAGTACAGGATGACAGATAGACTAAATCTAGCCTATGGTCCTACCTAAAAAGTTCTACCTTGAATATGGTAGACCATCCAAGCAATGATATTTCATGTCAGACTCTGTGCTGCAGAAACCTAAAAGATAATTTGCTTTCTTCCAATTTGATCTTCAGTTTATCACTGCTTATTAAGAAAATTAGATCTGATTATTTTGAATTACCACAGGGGTTTTTTGAATTATTAATTATTTTGAATTACCACAGGTTTCTTTCCCCACAATACTAGATGCTCAGAAACAAAAAATGGAGGCAGCACTGTCCCTTTTGTTTAATCAAATAAGATATCTTCCTCTCTCTTGCTACTCAGAGTTAGAGTTTCATAGAGAGAGTGAAGCAAACTGTTTTTTGGCATCAAAGAAACTGAGAAAGGCACATCCCTTCCAAAGATTCTGTGATGAGAACAGCCAGCTAGCTCTGTTTGCACAGTAGTTAACTGAAAAGAACTGACAGACTAATTTATTTATCACATGAACTTTTGTGGGAGAAAATCCCACTTCATCAGATGCTTGAAAATGGAGAACTCCATCTTTTCTCCCACAAAAGCTCAAGCAATAAATAAATTGGTTAGTCTTTAAAAGTACCACAAGACACCTTGTTTGTTTTGCTGAACTAGACTAACACGGCTACCCCTTTGGAACATGTCAAAAGAACTGGAAAGCAATTTAAAATTGAGGCTTCTCTTTTCTAGGGAGGAGGAAGTAGATCTTTAGCCACCCACTTCTCCAGGTTCTGGTGGGGTATATATGTGGGGAAGTCTTAAATATTCTTCTCAGAGCCCCCATAACCCAATCTATCTTGCTTCCTAAGGGAGAGCCTTGTACTACCTACTGAATTCAATCACTGCTTTTGTGGGTATGTTCCAGGTGCTTCTGCCCAGCCCCTGGCTGTCTATCCTTTTGGGAGGAGGGATTATTACTCCCCAAAACAGTCACAAATTCATTATTTCTCCCCTCCTGTGGTCTTTTGGAGCCAGTACTATTTGAAACAGCCCTCCCTATGTGTAAGGATGTATGGGTCTACCTCAGGATAGGGCTTCTACCTGCAAACAGGGAGACAAAGAAGAGAGTCAGAACCACACACAGACATGTACTAAAAAAAATTTATTCAACTTAATCATATACTCAACCTGATCGTCACTTTTATAGAAGAAACAAATTGTAAAACTGTTCTTGAGTTTAAATCTACCAATTACATTTTTAAAAGTCACTGGAAATGAGTAAAGCTAAGCAAAATATTTCACACCACAAAGAGAACTCAACAAACTTAGCTTGCTTTTCTCTTAGCAGAAGATCAGGATTTCATCAAAATCTAATAGTTATTTTAATACACTCAATGAATTTTCATAAGTTTTTTATTCTAGGAAGTGGTTGCAAAAAGTTCTCCAATAGTAGTTGATACTCAGTTTTCATAATCAAGCAATGTCTTTTTCTACCCCTTACAAAATACAACAAATATCTATAATTTATGGCTTAGTTACTATTTCTCCACAGTCATAGATACAAAGTAGCTATATGGTGTTCATGGTTCTTGTTGCAAAGGAAGTAGTTAGATCTTTGTGTGGCTTGTTAAATTGTCTCTGTGCCAGAACTCTGACTGGAGTTATCGGTAACACTTTTCCTAGCTTTATGTCAAGAAGTGTTCCACCTTCTATGAAATAAACCAAGTGAATGATATTGACTGGTTTCTAATCTTCTGTCTTAATCACAGACAAATCACTTCTAGATTCAAACATATTTCTGGGAGATAGGGGTATGTCCACATTGGAGCCTTAGGTCAATTTAAAGACAGTTAAGTTGACCTACAGACCGCCCCGCCCACGTTGGGCGCTTATTAATTGACTTAAGTGCTTCCTTAAGTCGACTTAAGCGAGTGTGGAGGGAGAGTGCCCTTAAGTCAACCTAATTGGCCTCCAGGCCCTGGTGAAATGTGGGACAGCTACCCACAATGCATCATTCCTCCATCAACTTAAGCACCTACCAGTGTGGTTGCTGGCAGTCGACTGAAGTTTTCAGTGTGGACTCTCTAAGTCGACTTAACAAGGTCAACTTTAAGTCGACTTAAAGTTGACCTTGTTAAGCTGACTTAACAGAGCCTCCAGTGTAGACGTACCCTAGGTGAGCATGCTGCCACAGAACCAATTAATTCTCAGAATATACAAGAGAGAAAAGATTAGGAGAGTGCTGATGTAGAGTGACAGAAGGAAGATACAATTTGAAATATGATGGAAAGAGGACCCTAAAGTACTCTATTGTTAACACCTTCCATCACCAGTCCCCGGAAACAAAGTGCCCATTCCATCTGAGTACAGAAAAACAGTAAATCAGGTATGGCCATAAGCGAGGCCTGGGAAAGCTGCAGAGCTCATGGAAAGACCAATGCTGGTCTTTTGACTGGTCCACAATAGTGATCAAAGACCATATGGGAAATACTGAAGGCAGAAATCACGGCTCTTGTTGAACTAGTGTTCATTTGACCCTTAACACCAGATGAGTAAGCATGGAACTCACCCCAGACAACTGGGTACCTCACCTTTCAGAAAGCACACAAACCACAATGATAATGATGTCTCTGTTAAATAAATAATAACAATAACAATTAATTAAAAACCCAAGATGAGCAGCAGTCTGGCTCAGATCAAGTGGAACATTCCTTATCAGTCAGGGGTAGTGCCATCCAGGGGATGTAATATCATCCTTATAATATCAAAGGTCTGGTGAAGGCCCAGCTGATTTTACTGAGAGCGAGCTCCAGACACCACTATGCACGTCCTTTGGCCCTGTTACTGAATGTTGCCAGTTCAGAGAATGCTGGCACTTGATAATGTGAAGGAAAAAGGCTTCCCTGAGCTGATGGCAATTGTCACATGCCATGTTAATTGTAATTGCCAAGTCATTTTCCCCAAAAGGCCAGGCACAGACTACCAATCAGTGAAGGCAATAGATTCAGCATGTCCTTGCTAGTGGAGAAAAAGGGAGAATTATGGCATGAGAACAAGTAACCCAAACCATTGACACACACAAGTGGTCAACCTTATCTCCAGCATGTGCACACTGTGAGCATGCAGATCTGAGGAACAGCACATAGTGAGCAATTTGCTGGAGAAACTCTATGACATCATAGATGAATAAGAACATCAGAATAGCCATACAAGGTCAAAACAATGGTCCATTTAGCCCAATATCCTGTCTTACAACAGTGGCCAATGCCAGGTGCTTCAGAGGGAATGAACAGAACTGTTAATCATCAAGTGATCCAGCCCATGTCACCCATTCCCAGCTTCTGGCACACAGGAGCTAGGGACACTTCAAAGCATGGTTCTGCATCCCAGCCCAACATGGCTAATAACCATTAATGGACCTATGCTCCATGAATTTATCTAATTCTTTTTTGAACCAGTTCTACTCTTGCTTCTGCAACATCCTCTGGCAAAGAGTTGCACAGGTTGACTCTGCTTTGTGTGAAGAAATATTTCCTTTTGTTCATTTTTAAACCTGCTGCCTATTAATTTTATTTGGTGACTCGTTAGTCCCTATGGCTGCGTCTACACTGGTAAATTAAGTCGACTTAAGCTTGCTTAAGTCGACTTAATTTATCCTGCATCTACACTACAGTTTTCTTAAGTCGACTTAAGCAGCTTGCTTAAGTCGACTTAAGGAAAATAAAGTCGACTTAATGAAAATTAAGTCTACTTTATTAAACCACCTTTCTACTCGACTTAACGCTTAATTCGACTTTTTAAAATCGAATTAAGCCAGTGTAGCCCTAAATTGACTTAGGGCTACCCCAGGACTACACTAATGCCCTCCCTGCCAAGGGGGCACGGGGGGAGCCTGGCATGCCCCCCAAAGGGCAGGGCATGTGGGCACAGTGTGACACTGTCTGGATTTAGGGAAGCATTTATGATATTATTTTCAATGGATATTTGATAAATGCTATAATCCATAGGAACTATGTCATGTTTGGTATCAATAGAAAGGTAGTAATTTCCTGGGAATGATTATATAGTTTATGTCTAAGAATTCTATTTCGGTTAGAAGTTAGGAATTTGGTGTCCTATCTATAGTTTAACTTATGTTATTTTATTGAAATACCTGAGAGAGGTGGGTGTGTAAAACCATTGTGTCCTTAATGTTAAGGAAGCTGCCAGCTACAAATGGGCCCAGGGAGTGACCTGATGAGCCATTAAGGACATAAGGAATACAACCATTGTGTCCTTAATGGCTCATCAGTTTACTCCCTGGGACCATTCTACCTGGAAAATTCCTAAACATTAAGGACACAATGGTTTTACACACCCGCCTCTCTCATGTATTTCAATAAAATAACATAAGTTAAAGTATAGATAGAACACCAAATTCCTAACTTCTAACCGAAATAGAATTCCTAGACATAAACTATATAATCATTCCCAGGAAATTACTACCTTTCTATTGGTACCAAACATGACATAGTTCCTATGGATTATAGCATTTATGAGATATCCATTGAAAATATCATAAATGCTTCCCTAAATCCAGGCAGCATTACACACAGGGCTCTGCCCTGCCAGGGTTCCTGTCCCCTTTGCCCCATTGCACACAAGGGGTGCCCCCCCACCACCATGCACCTGCCCAAGGTCCCCCTAGCCCCACAAAGTCGACCTAGAGCATCCAGTGTGGATGCTCTAGGTCGACTTTGTAAATTCCCCTTCAAGTCGACTTAATTTTAAGTGTAGACACACTAAGTTGACTTAGTTAAGTCGACTTAGTTAAAGTTGACTTAAAAGTGCAAGTGAGACATAGCCTATGTTATGAAAAAGAATAAATACGATTTCCTTATTTGTTTTCCTCATGCCAGTCATGATTTTATTGAACTCTGTCATATCCCCACTTAGTTGTCTCTTTTCCAAGCTGAAAAGACCCCGCCATCTTAATCTCACTTCATATTGAAGTTGCCCTCCTCATTTTAGTTGCCCTATTTCTGTATCTTTTTCAATTCCAGTACACCTTTTTGAGATGGGATGGTCAGATCTGAATGCAGTATTCAAGATGTGGGCATACCATGGATTTATAAAGAGGCAATATGATATTTTCTGTCTTATTTTCTATCCCGTTCCTAATGATTCCCAACATTCTGTTAGCTTTTTAGACTGATGTCCACATTGAGTGGACATTTTTAGAGAACTGTATTTGACACTGAGATCACCAATTGGAGTGGTAACAGTTAATTTAGACCCCATCATTTCATATCTATAGTTTGGATTATGTGCATTACTCTACCTTTTTGTTGTCCAGCACCCTGTTTTTGTGAGATTCCCTTGTAACTCTTCACAGTCTGCTTTGGAATGAACTCTCTTGAGTAGAATGCTTCGTCACCTCCAACCTTTCTGCTGGGTTTGAGGCCTTATACCAGTGGTTCCCAACCTTTTTGGCTCAAGTGCCACAGATATAATTTTTACAGCCCTGAAGGGCAACCAATCTCCACCAGCAGCCCAGCTGAGTCAGTCTTATGTGTGGGGGTGGTGGGGCAGAAAGAAAGTCCCTGAGACTCAGTTGCCTTGGGGTTAAACAGGGACTACGGATTTTTCTCTCATTACAACAAGGGATTTGACCTCACCTTCCTCTATGTGCTGTTCCCCTGTGTTTGAATCTTAACATCTATTTTGATTTGCTATTACAGCCTGACCTGATCCTATGTCATACACTTCCCTGCATTTAATTTCCTCCCGTTCTGTAAATTTCCCATCTTCAAAGCATCTGACAAAGTGGGATTTTCTCCCACGAAAGATCATGCAATAAATAAATCTGTTAGTCTTTAAAAGTGCCACAGGACTCTGTTTGTTTTTCTGCAATAGACTAACATGGCTACCCCTCTGGAACATGGTTCTTAAGATACCTGTAGACATCAGATCGTCTTACCAGCTCATGCCTTCTCTAAGAGCTACAGATGGAAAATCAGTTTCACTATCACCAGATGAAGAAAGAGGTGGTGATGTGATGGAATTAAACATACTGCATGCGAGACTGTCTCTTCGAGGAGCTATGTATAGTGCAAAGCATATTATTGCTACCTGTGCTGATCAATTCAAGAAAAATACCAGTAGAATGATCACTCATAAAGGACCGTACCTTTGAAGAATCCACAAAGCTGATGACTGGCGATGATATTGGTGTGATGATTTGGGGAACCTATGTATGTATAATTTAGAAATTCTGGATGATTTTATGAAATAGCTATATCAGTGAATTCCTCATTCCATCATTGAATGGCTGATTGCACATCTGGTCCAGATTTGTTGTCATGTCTCTTTCAGATCAAGAACAGTGGAAAATTTATATCCTAAGTAGGTTCCCTTTCAAATGGGAGCACCTTAAAACAATGAGATGGCTGAAGTCTAGGTAAAGCAGTGGCATACCAAGCAGTGGTGGGTGGGGAGGAAGGGACAGAGGAGGGCGAGGCCTGCAGGTGCCAGGCTGCAGGAGTGCACTGCCTGGTAACCTCCAGAAGGCGGGGAGAAGGGGAAGTAAGGCCACCCTGCTGGGCTGGAACTACGGGTGCAGGGAAGGATGTGGTGTAGCATACCTGGCCTCCCTCCCTGCATGTCCTGTCCCTGTGCAGGGGGCATGAGGTGGCAGAGGCACGAATGCAGGCTTGGCCCTTGGGCACCAGAGACCCTCAGTACGCCACTGTTGTAAACTGGTTCTTCACAGATTGTCTTCAGAGTAGTAGACAATCCCCAGAAGAAGAATAAATAAACAAGGCATCGGCACTGGCTTTTAAAAATTCTTGAAGTTCAGGGAAGACACAAAAGGACATGCTTTCTAAGGTATAGGGAAACTTTTGAGCAGCCCTAGCTCAGCCTGCTGCAGGAGTCAGAGGGGAGAAGCTATGATGAGAAGAATGAGTGGGAAAAGTGAGGTCCAGGGGAACTGAAACCCTGGAAAAACTCAGACCAAAACCCAAAGGACTCGCAGAGTGGTTAGGACACTGGAGGGTTTTGCATTCAGGTTTGAGGTTTTTTGGCATAAATCTGTAACTTTCTGGGTTTTCTTTATGACTAAAGTTGAAGATACTTTGCACATCCTCTAAGTTTTTGGCTTCAGCTGTCATGTGTCTTTGAATGATTAAACTGCAAACCAAAGTATGCACTAAGGGCATGCTTAAGCTACCCAGGAGACTTGCCATCTCTTGTTAGCACTAGGGAAGGTGGAGTGTAGGAATCCAGTGAGCCTAAAGGCTAGAGCCTGTGCCAGGGCCTGCTCAGACTCAGCGGGATCCAATGTCTGGTCTGAACACAAAAGCACAGTAAGAGTCCAGAAGAAGCAGCTCAGCCAGATCTGTGACAGTTGGTAATAGCCAGATGATACAGGTTCTTTGCTTACTGGAGGAGAAATTCATCTCTGTGGTCCCAATTGTATGAACAGGAACTGATGAGGTAGATCTAGTACTGGCTTATCGAAGGCCAAAAGGCAACTGGCCAATTACAGAAATACAAAACCAGGAGCATTATTCCCTGGTTATCTCACCATTCGTTATTGATTTCTCGGATCCTCCTTTGAATCTCAGCTTTAAACTGATGGAAAAAGTTCTACTTCTGACTAGATGATGTATGATTTTGCCAGTTGCAGAAAGCTTTTCTCTTCTGATCCAAGGGGACTGTGGGTCTCACTATCCTCATCAAACCAGTCCTGATGGTGGCAGGTAGCAAGACAAATGGATTCCTCACAAGTTTCATGGATGGTCTGATGCATGCCTACCAAAACAACTGCTGTATTCCCAACTGAGCAAAGGAGAAAGGAAACAGGAAGGCCAAAAGAAACTCTTCAAAGATACCCTCAAGACAAACTTCAAGAGGTTTGGTATTGAAATCACACACTGGGAGACAGTAGCCAAAAGTTGGGCTAACTGACAAAGACTTGTCAGAGAAGGAACCGTTTTTTAGGAAAATCACTTTGCTATGGTTGCATGAAAACATCAGAAAAGAAAGGAGAGACAACCGTTCTACAGTAATTGTGGCTCAGCCCTGCCTTCCAACACCAGCTCAAGGATTGGACTCCTAAGTCATCAAAGGACCTGTATAAAATAAAACCTGTGATAGAGATCATCCTCACCCAGATTTGAAGTACATCAGTTGCTTTCCTGCCTCAGGGATGGAGGGAGGAAGAGAGACATGGATTTTGAGTATTTGAATATGCAAGCTTTAAATTCCACATGCAATCAGGTTAGTACCGTTTGATCATGCATATGATTGCTGAAAGCAAACATCAGAGAGATGAAGGTGGCCAAAGCAAATTTATTACTTAATGAAAGCAAACATGCAAGAAAAATGTTTTGCACTGTTTGCACAACTTTATAAAGCAGCCGCCACAACACTTATCTTAAGGAGACACAGAGCACTTGCTGTTTTGAACGTAGAGACAATTCTGTTTATGTTGCAAATGCAGCCGTTTCCTCTATTGCTTCCTATTACTTTTGTTTTGATGACATGAAAACAAAACATTGCTCCTGAATGGTTCATTTTATCTGAAGCTTATTGTTCACTTATAGACTAATACTGTTTGTGACAACACAGTTGGCTGCTCTGATTATGATATTAGAGATTTCAGGTAAGAAATAACAATAGAAGCAGATTACTCCCTCTGGAATAAACATCCTGTTTTCATGAAAATATTCTTAATGAAAGCAAAGTGTAAAGAGAAAATAGAACATAGAATATGAAAAATAAAACTGTTTCTGAACAGGATGTTCAGCAAAGAGTTTTCTGTGAGTCATCGGGAAATCTGAAAAGTTGCTTTTCCATCAATACTGTTCATTTCCTTTTACACCTGGTTGCTTCATTCTTATTTATACCTGGGCGGTAAAATATTTAATCTGTCTTCCAACTCACAAATTTAATGAAGTCAGGAAAATTCATTGTATTTTCCTTCATATTACTTTGCAGGCAGTAGTACTATATAGAAAGATACCAAACTGAGTTTCTCTACTCTTCCTATGTGTCTGTACATGGATGTCTTCATACAAACATGCTCTTATCTTCTTCATTCTCCAAAAAGCCCAATCTCAAAACTACCTGTCTTTTCAACTGTTCGAATCTCTTTGTTCCTAAATTCAAACAAGCGATCTGCAACTGGTACCAAAGCTTCATTTCCTCTAACTCACTCCGAGACCCATTTCTATCTGACATCTGCCTGCTTCATTCTATGAAACTGCTCTCACCAAAGCCTCCATTAACATAATCATAACCAAAACTCAAGGCCTAAACTCCATCCTCATCCTCACTTAGAATCACCTCCTCCTCCGCTGTGACTTCTGTTCCACCTCAGACTTTATTACACTATTTCTGCTTGTTTTGTTCCCTACCTCTCTGACCACTCATTCAGCAACTCCTTCTCTGCTCCATTCATGCTTACATGGCTCTCAGGATTACATTGATAACTCTTTTCTATCTATAATTTAATTTTGGGTGACCTCATCCATTTACACGGTTTACACTTTCACATCAATGATGCTCAAATCTACTTATCTATACCAGACTTATCCCCTGATAAACTGAAATCCCAATAATGGCTAAAACGAAGCTCTTAGTCTTTCTTCTCAAATGTCTTCCTCATACTCTAGCCTCCATGCTAGTGCTAGAACTTGAGCTAAATTTTTCCAGGAAAGGGATTTTTCTGGTATAGGAGCACACACTGCTTGATTGTTTGAAACTTTTTCTCAGCAGTGTGCCTGACAATCAAACAGTTCCTTTGGTTTTAGTTTTTAAACGAGCTTCTATTTCTACACCCCTCACTCCCAGATCTAGAAAGACAATAAGATAGCTGGAATACCGCTCCACTATGATAATTCATCATCACAAACAAATATATGTGCCTGCACATAAACAAGCCTATTCACATAAATGCAGGCCCTAACCTGCAACTTGTGTCATTTCCAGCTATGAAAAGAGGACCAATAAATCAGAATGGTAGCATTTTACACCAATTTATGCAGGGCATAAGAGATGACACAAAGTGCAAGGAAGTGGAAAATCAACACTTCAGCTTCCTCCCCAAACATCCATGCACACAAACTCTATGAAAGTTCCCAGATAGGTGAATAGCAATTGGGGCAAACATAATCAGTCCAAATAGCCATTTAGAATTTGCAATTTGTTTCCTCCTGCTTGAATCTTTAATAAAGTGGAACTTCTTGTTTCCATATTAAAAGAAAGCAGGCATTAAAGGTCTGATTCTTTTGCCCCAGAAAACGTTGGTATTGAAATTGAGAAAGAAAGCAAAATTTTCTGATGAATTATGAGAAACTGGAGACACATTCCAGTATTTGATATGTCTGTGGGTAGGTTAAAATAGCCTACATCTTCTATAGTCTATCAGGCCAATAACACATTTGAAGGGAAGTGTCTCTCTTGTACTGAAGATCAACTAGACAGCTTTTCTTGCAAATACTGTGTGAAAAATAGTGTACATATATAGTTTAGGTATCTAAGTAATCCATGAAAGTGTCCAATGACAAAGTGAAATTATTTTTCTAAATGTAACTGATCAGAAATCTGCTAGCAGAAATTTATATTCCTGATTCCTTGCTTGTTTAAAGTTATATGGTCTCCTGCTCTAATGTAAGCACTGAGCAACTGACTGAACACTTAGCTTTCAACCTCAGTCTCAAAGAGTTGCAGCTTCTTGAAGAGTAGATGGGGTGAATTCAGTAGGGAAAAAAGTCAGCTAACAATTTGAGTGCAATTCTTATTCTGGCCATATAAAAAATTAGTGAGCAGGTGAAGATTGAGCAGCAGACTCTTCATCACCAGAGGCAGATGAACCCTTCAGGTCAACGGCAATGGTGGCCATATAGCTGAAGGCGAAATACTAATAGTTAGGAAAACAGCTTCAGTTACTACGCTTCCTTCCCCCTCTGCCACAAGATGGCAAAGTCTTTAGGGACATATAGGGCCAGCCCAAGGGGTTTTGGCACCCTATGTGAACTGTGACTCGGGTGCCCCCTGCCATGTTATAAGAGATAATATATTAATATTTTTTTTTAAATAGAGAAAACAATTCACTTCCATCTAATTTGGCACCCCAGGCAACTGCCTAGTTCACCTATATGGTTGGGCCGGCCCTAGGGCCTTTGAACCAATATGGCACGCCGTTGGTAGAGGCCATAGGGGATTGTTGTAATGGACCTTTGCTATCTAGGTGAACTGATGATGATGATGATAACGACGATGACGACAACAACATTAAGCATCACTATAAGATATTTGAACATTCCACCAATGTTTTTTATTAATGAATTTGCCCATGCAATAACAGATCCCAAATCTTGCCTAATGTTAAAATTAAGTCACAAATGGCCTCCATTTTTGAAGGCAAAATTGTGTGTTTGCAAATAACTGTGCTTGTATTTTTGTACTTCTAATCATTGTGGATCCCAACATGAGCATTCATACATTGCTTCCTGAAGTGCAAGATGTATTTTTCACTCTGAGTTCCTTAATAAGCTATGTAATATTTAGAAAGGGGGGAACTCCTGGAGACAGAAGCAAATTTATTTACAGCAATAATTTTTCATTTTGTTTACTCTAATGTATCTAGTTATGGTCCTAACTATAATATAGCACATAGCACATTTTTTATATTGAGATTATAATTAATTAAAGTAATAATTAAATGATTAAATATTTAAAATGGCATTTTTATCAAAGGATCTCAAAGTAGTTTAAAAAGGTGGATACAGTAAGTTTTATCCCCATTTTCTGGATGTGGACACTGAGGTATAAAGAAATCAAGAGGTTCACCTAAAGTCACATGCTGAGTCATTGATGGAGCTGGGAATCAAACCCAGCTCTCCTTATTTCCACTCTTGTGCTATAAAAAAATAGACACTAATGCTTCTAATAAGGGAGATGCTGATTTGTATACAGCCTACACTAGGTTGTCTTTCCTGCTACATCCACATCTATGCTTTCTACTTGCATGTTATACGCACTGATTTACACAATATTTATGTCTCCCTCAAACATTGAACCATTCTATGCAAATACAAGTGCGCTTCTGACAGGCACTCATGTTAGCAACTGTTTATTTACTGGCTTTTATTTAGTACAAAAATCCAATGTACTACAGCATTATTTAGAACTGTTGGTGGTTCTGGGGTTTTGAAGTACAAATTCCTGCCTTATTACAGGATTTAGAATTTGAGAAACCAGATCAAACACAGGGGAAAATGTCTAGCTACTAAGTTCCACTTTTGTCTTTTCATGCAATATTGCTAAAAGTGCTTCTGCTATAGGCAATAAACCACTTTGACTGTGCATTATAACAGATTATTTGTGTCAGTAGTATTTGTGTCTCTTAAGAGTGATGAGTGAAAATTAATCTCTTCTGAATCAATTATAACCTTGTAATCTCAGTTCTCCTTTGTAAAAAAAAAAAAAAAAAAAAGGACAAAGCATCTTTCTCATTTCAATCTAATAAAACAAAACCAAACCCCAATTTCTATATGTTGGGTAAAACCAACATTTTCTGAGACACTGGTACAAATATAACCTCAATTAATTATCTGTCTATGATGTTTCCTTGAAATTCTAATCTCTTTAGCTGAGTTTGCTAGATTTTACATATTCAGTATGATTGAAAAACTGTATATAATGAAGACATAATTCTAACACCTTTGTTTAACTACAGGGCAGGGGGTGTAATTACATTTTCTACTTAACAATGGACTCTCCTTACAATTCTGGCTCTAATAAAAGCATGCCCTTTTTTCTCTTTTATAGTGGGCAGATGTAGTTGATCCTAAATTTGATGTGCTATATATCCAGTGTCTGCTTTCAATAGAGGGAAAAGAAAATAGTGTATTGAATTCATTAAATGTATTAAATGTGAATATACCAGCTTGTAAGTTTTGTTTTGTTAGTATTAGAGTTAAAACTGTGTATGATCAATACGGTGAGAAAATTTTCTCTTGCCCCCAACTTTCATTTTGACACTTTCCTATTCTTCTAGCCACCATGCCATTCCACTTCAGTACAGAATGACCACACATTTTTAATGTGTGCCTGTTATTGTCAACATTTCTGTTCAAAGTTTTACATGAAAGTGGTCTAATTTGGGGTCTAATTTTAAACACACAACTGTACATGCATTTTGCATACAAAATTATGTGCCTAATTTGCATATGTAATTAACAAGATTGTGCATGTGAATCAGGTCACTGTGGAAGCAAATAATTACGGTCAGCCTTGCACACAGGTACCTGATTTTCACGTATAACCACAGTACTCAGTAAATTAGGCATTCAGTTGTACATCTGCTACAAACAGGAACTTAATCAGGTCAAGTAGGAATGTGTGGGGCACAGAAGTCACATGCATACCAAAACAAGCCCCAGCTCAGGATTCACATATGAGTTAATGGGAGTTCTTCAGGCTCGGTGCATATAGTACAGCTCCACCAAAGCTGAAATCTACCATTGTTCCACATTTAATTGTAAATGTGGCTGGAGACAACTACATCAATATAGGCCCTGCAGTGTCATCCTTTCATCAGTTGTGTGGAGCAAAGAGGCCTCTCCCTTACTTAAAGTTATTACTTTTTATGATTTACCAACTAATGAAGTTACATTAAGCAACATGAACTGAATGGCAAAATCCACATTTCCCAACACTGCTCTCCAGACATTAAACATATACTGAAACCTGATAGAAAATTGTGCCAACTACAGGATTCATTCTATTTTGTCTTCCTATTATCCCCCCAGCAGGGACATGCTCAATAAATGAACCTTCAGATTCCTAGCAACCCTTTGGGCTGTGGTTATTGAAGGGATGTAACAATTGTAGTTTGATACTCTAAGTCTGAACATGCCAAATGGCTGGTAGATTGAACCCCCCTTTAAAAATTAGAAACACTATGTTCCTGAATCTTCTCTTGTGTTCACCTGTGACAGAGACTTAGGAAGGCAAATCAAACAACTAAAGCTACCCTCAATTTCCTCCCTGATTAGAGGGCTTGATTGTTTATGCTCACTAGGATAAGCAGCTACCCTAAATTCATTCTTTCTTACTATTGTTTCCATATTAATCTACCCGTTAATACCTATTTGGTTAGCTAGTGTTCCAGTCTATGCTGAAAATACAAAAAATCACTGCTCATGACAAGTAATAAGTGATTGCTTTTTAGCAGCTGGGAGGCCATTCACAATTGGCTCCTCTGGTTTGCATGGCAACATCCTAAATGCACTTACACCTTTGTTTGATATAAGTGGAAAAGCAGCATCTGCAATATGTACAACAAGTAATGTTATGCCAGAGATACACTGCAAATTAATGCAAAGCTGGGAACATGGACTGCGGAGAATCTTTCTTGAGATACACAATACGTCTGCTGTAAACAAGGCAATATTTTTCATAACAATATGTTCCGTTAAATGCTGATGTGCAATATGAGACAGAGGAAATGTTAGCTGTTGAAAAAACAGACTGTCCTAACTAATGCAGGACAGATGAAAGTCATGGAAAATACTGTTTGCTAGCTAATATTCTTTTCAAACCATTCCTGTGATCTGTTGGTCTCTTACTCACTCAGCTATTGTAAATGAGAATAGTGGAAACTCACACAGTGAACATTTACTCTTCAGAAATACATTTCCATTGACTGTCATTTCTAATTGTAGGGAACAAAATTAACTCTTCCAAAAGAATAAGTGAGTAAATACTTACTGGCATAAAGGAACAGCTTCTTTGATGATACAAGTTCCTCCATTTTTGCAATATTTTCCTGGACAACCTAGAAAAATATAAGTAAGCAAAAATAACTAGATTAAGGAAGATATTGTAGAAATTAGTCCCTTCTTCCTGCCAATGAAAGATTTTTCCCTACATTACATTTTCTATAGCATGATTTTCTGAGGTGCTAAATATCTACCGTTCTCTTTTAATATATCTGGTATTCTGAGTGCAGAACCTTTCTGAACACCAGAACTGTAGGCTGGTAGTTCAATAATGTACTTGTTCATGTGCCTATCCAAACACATTAGTACCTCTACCAAAATCAATAGGACTACTCATGTGCTTAAAGTAATCTCCATGGTTTGCTGGATCAGGGCCCTACTGATTTCTCAGATCCAATTTTATATGACTCTTACTGGGGCTTTTGTCATTAATTGGAACCATCAGACATTAAATATGAAGATTCCCAACACTATACAATAGAGAAAAGAGTCAGTTTAGAGAGATGAACTTTGTCTGATATTTTTATTAATAGTCTAAATGTAAGTATAAGATAAGAGCAGATGCTCACCATCTGCTGTGTGACCGGTCTTCTAATTAAAGACTGGTCAGAGCTATATGTTCATACAGCTCAAGGAAAATCAGTCTTAATAGAGTAAGATGTTTAAGAAGAAAGATATGCCAAGCCAAGTGTTGTTATTGGCTCTTGACACACCTTGGACATTTGGTAGGAAAGATGTCAACCTAAGCTCACATATATTTTAACACTTACAGATTTAATTTAATACAATATTCATTCACTCAAAAACCCCAAGTAAACCAAATAATAAAACTCAAAAGTTTTGAAATTAACAAAATATTTTTTTACAATTGTTTGTTGTTAGTTCCCATTCCAGTTACAGTGAATATCTGTCTAATTTTATTTACTACTAACACTGAATACTCCTCCACATTACAGTTTTGTAATTTCAGCAGGATAGTATACACTCCTCTAAACTTTCAACACAGTCTGCTGGAATTGATACCTATGGACATATCTATAGTGGTAAAACAATTTACGCTACTGTCTTGCAACTCTAGGCACATGCATAACTTTACTTAAGTGAGTAGTCTAATCAATTTAAATGGGACCAGTTTCTGGAGTAAAGTCATGTCTGTAACTAAGTTTTGCAGATCAGAAACAAAATTATTACTTACTGGTATGTATGGTGAATTCTGTGGGCATTCTTATGTGAGTAAAGTTACATGCATGCCTAAGGGCCTACTCCTGCAAAGATTTATACATGAGCTTCACTCTTCACATACTGTGACTAATTCCATTGAAGTTTGCAGGATTCAGCTCTTATAGACAGAACTTTCATTAACATCAATGGCTGTGGCTCACTGCTTTGAAAATGTATCCCAAAATAACAATAGAAACCATATGGCATGATCTAAACAATAAGCAAATCATTGTTCAGATAACAAAGTTGTAGTTTTATGAGACTGAGTAAGTTACTAAAAAAAACCCATCACCCTGTTCCTCCATGGGCATGGCCATATTTCAACACCTATGCGATGCCTCCTTGACTACAGGATTTGGGCCATCTTCTGAAACAGGGGGGTGAGGAGGGACTGTTTGACCAAATTCACTGCTGCATACTTTCAGATAAAAGTAGTAGTTTGGGATGTTTACTCAAGATATAAAAGAAAAGGTAGTTGGTTAGTTATTCCATGCAGATGCCTGCATTTCCAGGAAGACAGAATGGAAAGCAAATTACTTAAAAGATTGGTACTCGAAAAGCAGCAGGAGGCCCCTTTTTACCACTAGTTGAATTTATTGCTTTATGTTTATTTTCTCATAATTCTCTACATTTAACTAGATATTGAATACTCCCATGCATTTATAATATTTACTCAAAACATAAAAAAATTATAAAAGATGGATTACAATATCTATTTACCAAGCATTTTATATTACTGTGAATTTTTCATGGTAAAATATTACTGTTTCTCATATAATTTGGTATACATTTTGGTGTGTGTGTGTGTGTGTAGAGAGAGACAGAGACGGAGAGAATGTATATATATACTCTATATGATACACACTCTCTCAGACATAACACATGACATAAACCATATTTCTGGTCTAAATTCTGCTCTCATATGCTCCCCTGGAAGCCAGTGGGTATTTGACATTACCATCCATTTACATAATATATCCCCATGAAAAAATTATAAATTAAGCATTTTGTATATCATAACCGAATGTGTATTATAAAGATGCTTTCTTATTAGCAGTTCCTATTTTTACTTTTATCCATTATTTTCTTTTGTTCTAAAAATATCAGGCTTTGCAATACTTTTATTAGGCTAAGATGCATTCTCTACTTCATGTTTTAGGCTCCAGTACTGCATGTGCATTGTGCTTAACTTTAAACACGAGAAACTCCAGGGGCCTCCAAATGTTCAATTCACTTTACTGGGACTACTCACATAATTAAACTCAAGCATATGCTATGTTGCAGGACAGCGATTTTACCACCATCCAATAAACAAACAAACAAATAAATAAATAAATAAAAGAAACGCCCCCACTTCTACCAGTCAAAATGTTTTCCTTTTTTGTCCCACTGTCATTTCCATAACAATAATATAATAGCTCACATTCATCCATGGTGTAATCTGACTGAGTTTCAGCAGGATGAATTCAGTCAATTGTGAGCACCATCTGCAGGTTAAATAAAAAACTCTATATTTCTATTGAAAGGATATTTTGATGTGAAACTGACTACCTGAACAGCTGGATTCATCAAGACTAAAATCAAAGCAGTCTGCTATCCCATCACATCGCTGGGAGACTGGAATACATGTATTAGTTGATGCACACAACAAAGAACCATTGAAGCAGTCCATTGTGGCTGGAACAAAGTAAGAAGATGACATGGTCAGAGACATTTCCTTTATTCACTGATAAAACACCACCAAAAAACTAGAGCAGCTTACTTGTGTCCGAGAATATAACCTGGATCAGCATTTCCATTATAAACTTTCCTTTTCAGAGGTGTGCCACTTAGATAGTAAAAAGGACATCTTAGGTTGCCGAATCAAGCTTTTATCATGTAAAAATGCTACGGAGGCTACCTTTGATGATATGTTTTTGGTGGGGTCAGGTGCAACACTCAATGGAAATCCACAGTGAAATATAGGAAACCATAATCAATCTGCTTAGATTAGATAACTCAGTTATAAAAATAAAAGAATTAATCTTTAAACATGGAACAGAAAATTGCTGTAAATATAGTCCCTTTTTTTGGTTAGAAGCTTAATAGTCTATATGGCTGATGTAATAAAAGGGGAAACAGGCTACACTGAAAATCTAAACCTACAGACATTTGTCATGCTGCAGCATTCAGTTATATTCTCTAAACTGTCTAAAGGAATTATATAGAGGGGAAATCTTGACAGAATCACATAAGCCTCCAGGTAATTCATTATGGCATCACTGATCTATAGGATGTCCCAATGGTTCTGCATTCTCTCCCAGAATCTAACAGCATTTTGTCACTTTGAGAAACATTCTAGGTAATGAAATGTTCTGTTGCACTGCCCCTAAGCCATTACTTCTGAACATCTTGGTTTAAGGGACTGTGAGCTAAATTCTTCTCTCCATTACACTTGTGTAAACCTGGAGTAACACTCTATTTTCACTTGAGTTAGACATATCACCGATGTAACTGAGCAGAGTTGGCCTAGATTTTAGATTTATAACAAGCATGAGAGAATTCAGGAATATTTTAAGTACTCTAAATGACAGTATTACACAGAGTCAAAAGAGAATGCTGAATATAAAATACTGAACCTCAACCTTGCAATTCAAACCTCACATCAGATCCTGCTAACTATTGCTAATGCAGGCAGTCTTTCAGACAATAAGTAGACTCCTAGGAGCAAAGGCTTACAGGATCAGGCCCATAAATCTTACACACAGACAATTTATGAAGGCCTATAAATAGATCCGAAATTACTAGTCACTTTAGGAAATCTTGGGCTTGCTTTCCTTCTGTTCAGTTCATCATATGGATCATGCAACTTGTGTCATTTGCGCACAAATACCAGTTTGAGTCTATAACTGCATAACTGCATCCAAAAATTGCACACAGCTCTGAGAATTTGAGATTTTAAGAAGTCAAGTCTTTAATTTCAGCAATTTCACTTATATCCCCTAGACCTTTTGTATCTGATTTTTCTTACCCACTTATTTTAAAGAGACTTCACGTAAGGACATGTAGTATTGCTTATGTTCTTTAATGTACACCATAATAAAAACTGGAACCCAGTACCTGGCCTACATTTAAACTGGGCTCAGTGCAGCTTGTGATGGGGAGACAAATGTGGTCACTTCTATTTTTCCCATTCTTGGGACTGGCTATCTACTAGACTGAAACCATAGCATAAAAAAAAGAAGTCTCTGCTTCATGCTGCCTGTCATTAGAACCAAGGACTGTTTCACTAGCTGGGGATCGCTGGGGCATCAAGATGTCCTGGACATGTCCTTTTTGCCCCAGTTGACCACTTCCCTACCTCCCTGCACTGGGGAGGATGGTGAAGAATTTGCTTTAGCTGCTCCCTCTGAAGGGTGGATTTGCTTCATGACAGCATTACACCACTGCAGTGGGTGTTAAGAAAGGCAATGTGGCTGAATTAACAGAGCAGCAGTAACTAACTTTTAGAATTTCCTGACTTTTTAACATTGATATTTCTACTTTAACATTGCATTAATGCTTTGGATACAATCAATACACACTGTCATTCACACAGCTATAAGGTGCTCCAGCAGAGTTGTAATTTACTGTCGTGAGAGACCACCGTGTATTTTAATGACACAGATGCCAATTCCATATGATGCAAACGGGCACAGATACTCAGACTTGCACCCACTATTCATTCGACAGGTGCAAATTAAGCCTGTAGAAAAGGAAATAAGATCACTTCCTATGTCTTTGGAAGTTTATAGGTGCACATCACAGATCCATTTTTATTGCACTGTAGAAAACTGAGAAATCATTTCTTATTCATTGCTGTTAGCACGTAAGTCAGATTCTGTTGGGGCATGGGCCTTTATGTGTTTACTTTATACCCATTCCATTTTAGATTATGAAATTTGCAAAAAAATGGTAGTCAGATAAAGAACCTTTTACTAAAATTAGTAGTGACAGAAGGGCTAGCTAAGCAGACCATTTGTAAAGGTAACAACTTCTGTTGTAAAGCGCAGCAAGGAATAAAATCCACCATATTAATATGTATAATACAATATTAACACAGCACTGCCCAAGCAAACCATTCAGTGACCTCTGCAGAATCTTCTTTCTTCATACATCCTTAAATTGCGCATGGCAACATTTTGGGGTGGTTATAGCAGAGATGTGGCTAATGCATTTTTGTTTTTCTTTGCTATGGCCTCTTTCAGGATTTATACTTTATCTCTACAGAACACATTTTGCCAACCTGTCTTCATCCTGGGAGATGATGTTATCACTCGATATAATCTGAGCCTCTGAAACTGGATGAGCATTTTGTGGTTTTCTGTTCATACACCCAGGAAAATGAAATTGTGAAGGGAAATAGTGCATGTGAAATGAGACAAGACCTTTCCTACTATTCATTTAGGGCCTGATCCAAAGCCCACTGAAATTGATGAGAGTTTTTCTATTAACTTCAGTATTTTGGGTGAAGTCTTTAAAAAAAGTAGCAAAGAAACTTCATTTAAAGAGACAGAACTATGGTTGCTTATTGGACAGTGTGGAAGGAGGAAAGAAAACCTGTTTACTATTGTTAAAAATGATTCAAGTGAAAAGAATGAGCCTGCTAGTAATCAAACCTTAACTGTACTCTGCTTCATTCATCTATGCTTAGGAAGAAAAATTCAAATTCAGGTCTCTCAAAAACTTTCTAAGAAAATAGCTTCTGACCAGTATTATAATTACACTACACACTAGCACAGCATTCAGTTATTTTACAGAATACACAAAAATACCCATAAAGAAAACTGAGTTTGTAAGGTAGGCATTCCTTTTTTTTCCCTGTCTGATTTTCCTCTGCTGACAAACGTTCAGGGTATCCGACATGTCAAAAGTAGACAGCAAGAGAAGATGAATGCTGCAAAGTCTGCAACGCAGAGCAACAGCAAAGAAAGAAATGTCTGCACAATAGTAAACTCCTTGTAGTTCAGTTCTAAAGCATTGCCAACAAGCACCTCAATCATGATCTTGAGAGAGGGAATGCCAGCTGTTGTTGGCAGTATTATATTGTTAGCTACCATCTTGTAGGTATAAAACTATAAAATGTTTGGAGTAGGGATGTGATCACAGGCTGAAGTAAGTTTCCAACCCACCCAAAATTCTTGGGTTTAATATCGCTGAATAGAGATGTTTGTGCTTTGACTATGCCAGGAATTACTTTGCCTCCTTTCCAAGGCATGGCTTTAGGATTGAAAGGTACTGAAGTATATTTCGAAAGGATTGGAACAAGTGGGAGACACATGATCCGAGAAACACACAACTGGCGTGGTGGACTGGAATTAAGATCTTAGGACATAATGAGATAATCTAAAAAAGGTAGGAGTCAGGCCTGTGGCAAATGGAGGGGGCTGAGAATTGAAAACAGCGGCTTTTGACACAGCCAGACCTCATAGCCCTTGAAGTAGGTAGAGATCTAAAGACAGAAACATCCCGGAGCCTATGCTTTCATTAATTCAACTGTAGAATTTTCCACAAAAACCACAGAGCTCAATTTTCAGCTCAGATTCACAGGAAGGTTCTGCTACAAAGTTTGTAAAATCAGATGCTGAACACCTCTTGTATGAGTAAAGCAGTTGATTGGGTTAGATACAGCATGTGATTATTTGTCTGTATGGATAACATTTATTAATGAAGATGACTGAAAAATAGAATTTCCACTCAGCAGGAAAATCTGATATTGCAATATTTGTTTTCATTCTGAAATGATAAAGGGGTAGCCGTGTTAGTCTATTGTAGAAAGACAAAAGAGTCTTGTGGCACTTTTAAAGACTAACAGTTAGTCTTTAAAAGTGCCACAGGACTCTTTTGTCATTCTGAAATGAAACATTCCTGAAGTGAAACATTTGGTTTCAGTGTGTTAACCTCGAATGAAACATTTTGGGTTGGGTGGGATTCATCTTTGCGTCTGCCTGAGCCACTGTGGTGCCTCATGGGAGTTGGAGTTCCAGATCTCTCATGCTTGCCTCATTCTCCCCTAGGGAGGTAGGACACAGATTGCTGCTACTCCCGGCAGGAGACTTGCTTTTGAAATTCTAGTGAGTTCAGGTAGTCAGGAGCATTCTCTTGAACACTGAACTCGCAGAACTGCAAAGCTTTGGCTCTGTCATATTATAAATACACATGAGACAATACGGCTGGGTGATCTAAGAACAAAAGCCGAAATGCTTCCAATTATGTATATTAACAGAAGTATAATGCAGTCACTTAAAAGCATTTGTCACTATGGTTACTCCGTGAAGCAGCACAGTATTATGGGCTCCGCTCCCTACTTGATTAACAAAACAATACCTTTTTGTACACCTTCACATATGAAAGAAAATCCCTTCCCCATCCATTTCCAGTATCTGAACTACCCATTTTGACTCAGCACTCCCTAAGAATAGCTATCCAGCTCTGGTTGCCCATTCATCATTGCTTTTTGTTTAACACCAGCCTCATCACCAGTAGTTTTGATTTAGGGTGGAGCTCCTCCTCACTGTTGGAACTTACAAAGTGACAGCCTCCTAGCATGCTCTGTTTCAGTCACTCAGTTTAATTAACACTGTAACTGTACCAAGCACTGGCTGCCTCTTTCTTCAAATACTTGCACAGAAGCTTTTTTTCCTCTCTCATTTTGCTCTCTACAGGAATTCTTCCCTGCCCAGTTCTACTGCACTTTTCCAAGTTTTTCTTCTCTTCTCTTTTCATCCTTCTGGAAAGGTTGCTCTCCCTTACTCAATTCTCCCATCACACTTCCTTTTGGGTATTTCCTCGCACACTTTGTGGCAGCTATAGTGGAGGACATAAATTCCCATGCTGCTATTTCTGCCCTTGTCATAGAAACACTAGATGTACCTACAGGTGACACCAGACAGCATCCCTCTTAGAAAGAGAATTAGTAGGCATAGCCAGGACCTCCAGAGCAAGCACTACCCAGCTGTCAAAGGCATATGTATCCTACAGAGAAAGAAATGGAAGATATCACCCACTAGTCTTTCCCTGGACCCATGATCCCCATTCTCCATGGATCTGACCATGGAGAGAGCAATGTGGGGAAGAAGGAATGGGTCAGGAATGCTCCCTTTCCACTGGTTTCTCCCCTTTTATGTTGCATTCTATTTTTCTTATAGAGTTTTGCTGCACTGTGTTCAAAGACAGGATTGGGCATTTGTTGCTCAACTTTACTTAATTACTTGCTTCTGATCAGTGGCAGAAGGTCTGAAAAAGGACTTAACTCCCTAATTGCTGGAAATCAGGTAGAGCCTCTGCACTTTCTCACAAGATATACAATGTGTTTCCAGTCACACTGGCATATTGTCACATCAGAAACTGAACCAGAATGATTCACAAATAGGTTAGTATCACTGTGCTTGGCTTTGTCAAAATATTTCTTCTGCAGATACACCTAAATTCCAGGCTAGATAATCACTACGACAGCAGTTATTGGATTCTTTAAATTTTGGATGCTTAGCTACCACAACACAAATGTCACTCTAGTCTCTCCTATTCAAGTACCTGCTGATTACTGTTCAGATTAATGTTCTACATAATTGCTGTGCAAACTCTAAGAAGCCACCACATTAACAAACTGGAAGAGCAGGGCATAACTACATGAAGATAAAATGATTTGCAGAGTTAGGCTCATGCCAAATTATCATATATGATATGCAAATACAAACACAATTTTATGTTCTTGGCTGTGGAATCATACTGAATTCACTAGATTTGGATTTTTTCTTTTAGTATAGTTCTTTTTACTTTATTGTTTTATGAAAGTAAGTTAACATGGGTATAGCTACATCACCAAAGGTAACTTACGACAATCAGTTTCATCTTCATTAAACAGGCAATCAGGCACGCCGTCACATCTCAAGAGTGATGGGATACAACCTTTATTAACACACAGGAACTCTGTTTCCTTGCAAAGCCATGGAGAAGCAGTTGTAGGAACCTCAGCAGGACAATTCATTTCATCGGTTCCATCCATACAGTCCTCCACCCCGTTACATTTTTCAGCAAGAGGTACACACTGCTGTACGTACACACAGGTGAACTGGTCAGCACTACACATTGGAGGCTGTGGTTTGACTGTTCCTAGACAGGTGAAATAAGACCAAGAAAGAAATATTTATCATGTTAGTCTTGAAGTCGCTATATAACCTGACTTCTAGGGACGACTGGGAAGGCAGTTGATTTTGCAGATTCAACTCTTCCAATACAATAAAAAAATATTTATAAACACATTCCACCCTTAGGCCACGTCTACACTGACAATGGCAAATTTGTCGCCATCAGATTAATCTTTCTGCATTGATTTAGTAGTCAGTTAAGAAAGACCTGCTAAGTTGATCTGGAGATTGATTTACTAAAACCATTCCATCAGATGACATAGTGCTGCGTCGACTGGAACTCATTTCCTATCAGCATAGTGCAGTGAAGTCACCATGCTAAAAGGGAGTTTGAAAGTTGATGTGCATTACACAAGCTACTCTGCATAGCTTGCATAACGCAGGTTGAGTGCCACTAAATTTTGCTGCCAGTATAAACCTGGCCTTAGGTTAGTATTCACTATTGAAAGTCTGTGTAACACCTCCCTATTTATTTTGGTGCAGCATTTTTTTTGTATTATCTAAATGCATTTTGATTCTTTCGTTTGTACCTTGTTTGTGCAGGAGCCTTAATAGAGAAGGGTCGCTAAGAGTTATCTTTCACTGTGTATTAGAAAAAGGTTTATTAATACTTTTGGCAGCCAACAAGTTATAATGCTCCTCTTTCAATACACTTAATGGATTAAAACAATAACAAAGAAGGGTTATATAAGCCCGTAGATCAACAAGAACATTTCACACAGAAAGCTTTTATCCACTCCAAGGTTTACCTCTTAGACATCAACAGCAAGGGAAAAAATTTTGCAGGGTAGCTGCAAAGACAACTATTTTGTTATATCAGTGTATTGCTTTGATTCTGTAGAACAGTTTCATTAAGAAATGGGGAATTAAATCAAAGGAAGGACTGTATAACAGTTTTTCAGGGTAAAATTCAAAAGCAGTACAAGCAAAACCTGGCATTTTGTTGAAGTTAACTCCTGGAATCATCCAAACACTTGATAACAGAGGGGCACACTGTATATTTATGTTACCCTTTTCTCACCCCAGCACATTTGGGGGTCTAATGCTTTGTTTTGGTTAGATATTTCTCTGATGAAATCCTGTTTATTTACAAAGAATGTACAAAATCTTGTTTCCCTGAATACAGCATGAATCAAACAGCAGGGACAGTTTCTTGGGTAGTTCCAAGCCTCTTTCAAGCCAGCACTTAGCAGAAAAGCTCTCTCTTTAGGCTTTTCTCAGAGGCCCATTCCTCATGTTCTAGCTGCTTCTCTCACAGAGACAAAAACACAGGCCTCCACTAAACAATATCCAGTAAACCCTCCCTGCCCACAGGTTTTTACTGAAATCGCTGATGATGATGTGGGTCCAGGACAGAAAATGGTCCTCAGACTAAGGCATATTCTATGCTACACCATGTCCTGATATGATGCTGGATGTATTATCCTTCGTACTCTGGCTGTAAGCCATACTTAAAAATAATCATCATCAATTGTTTTGACACAGTAAAAATGCTAATCTACTACTTGATGTCCAAATGTCACCATAATCCTCCTATTCAAGATTAGAATGATGAACCAACTTTTGTTTTAGAAGTTTCTAGAACTGTGCAATAAGTCATATGCACATTCCAATTAATGCTGTTTCAAGCATTTCCTTTTAAATACTGTCTCTAAAATGACTGTATTTATTTTTATTCCAACAAATAAGGTTGAGGGAGGATATGACTGCTCTCTATAAATACATCAGAGGGATAAATATCAGGAAGGGAGTGGAATTATTTGAGTACAGCTCCAATGTGGACACCAGAAGAAATGGATATAAACTGTCCATCAGGAAATTTAGGCTTGAAATTAGATGCAGGTTTCTAATCATTAGAGGAGTAAAGTTCTGGAAGAGCCTTCCCAAGGGAGTTGTGAAGGCAAAAACCATAACTGCTTTCAAAACTGAGCTTGACAAGTTTATGGAGGGGATACATGATACATGATGGGATAGCCTATTTTGGAAATTGACTTATCTTTGGCTACTGGTGGTGGATATGCAAGTGGCCTAAGAAGGGAGGGTAGATGGGGTGGGTTCTGTGTTATTACAGAGAATTATTTCTTGGGTGACTGGCTGTTGAGACTTGCCCATGTGCTCAGGGTTTAACTGATCGCCATATTTGGGGTCAGGAAGGAATTTTCCCCCAGGGCAGATTGGCCTGGGCTCTGGGGGTTTTTTGCCTTCCTCTGTAGCACAGGGCATAGCTCACCTACCGGTGAATTCTCTGTATCTTAAAGCCCTTAAATCATGATTTAAGGAGGTCAATAACTCAGTCATAGGTTAGTGGCTTATTGCTGGAGTCGGTGGGAGAGGTTTTGAGGCCTGCATTGTGCAGGAGGTCAGACTAGATCAGGGGTCTCAAACTCAAATCACCACGAGGGCCACATGAGGACTAGGATATTGGCCTGAGGGCCGCATCACTGAAACCTTTTCATACAACATGGTCACCAGTTTATTTAATTAAAATTAAATTAAAAATTAATTAATTGAATTCAAAGTGATTGTAAATCGAATTAATTAATTGGGTTTAATTAATTGAATTTGAAAAAATTTTTAATTGAAATATAATTTTTAGAAATGTTTTTATTTAAAGTTAAATTTTTTAAAGGTTTTTTTTTTTTTTTTTAGAAAGAAAGAAAGAAAGAAAGAAAGAAAGAAAGAAAGAAAGAAAGAGGGGAAGTGAGCAGCCACACCCTGTCTCCCAACTGCATGCCAGGACCGGGCAGGAAACGGGCCAAGCAGAGGCCCACCCCCAGCGACCTCCTAGAGCTCCCCCAGCAGCACAAAGCCTCCATGATTCATCCCCACACCTCCAGGCTACCCTCCTTTGAGCCCCCACACCTGAGCTTGTCGCAGACCCGGGGCTCTCTGGTGAGTGGTACGGCTCCTGGGGGGCAGTTAGCTCCTCCCCAGCAGTGGCTGATGACGCTCCAGGGGAGGATAGGGTTGGGGCAGGCGATGCAGCGCGATCTGCCCCGGAAGTTCTGCCAATGCCGACCTCAGCTCAGTGGGCAGCAGGGTCCTGGGCGGGAGGCAGGCGGCTGCAGCCTGGCTCCCAGCTCCAAGCCAGTGGAGGGGCTTGGCACTTGAAAAGCCTCGCGGGCCACTTTTGGCCCAGGGCCAGGGGTTGGGAGCCCCTGGATTCCAGGTCTCAGCATGGGCCGCAGGAGGTAACTCAGTTCATGTAAGAATGACTCAGTACATGACTCCCTTCATGTAAGCATGTCAGAATTGGGGCCAAGATGAGGAGTTAGTCCAAAGGACCCAAATTCTGACCTTTCTTATGCCAATGCAGTGTTAGTGAAGACAATGGCTGAAAATGGCTCTCTCTCTACTGATGTGAACTTTTGTAATTGACACTGCTACAGTTCAGATGTTGTTACTGATTTGAATCCAGGTTTCTAGCCCACCTCTCTCCTCCCCCACAAGGTTTACAGTCATCAATTGCTAATAAATTCAAACACATGATTCTAATTGAGGAAAGGGCTTAAACAAGTGAACAATCCCATCCTGCTTCAGTAAAACATTTAAGCACATGCTTAAATGCTTTGTTGAATTGTGGATGAATATTTATGTTTTCCTAACTCCCTTCCTGCTTTTAGCAAACAGCTTTAGTGAAAACAGTATGAGGGCACAAGGAAAAGGACAACATTCTGTCCTGCTTTGCATGCTGGGTCACCTCAGCAGGTGCAGTTTCCACTGAAATCCCTGGGAAATGTGCATATTTAGTCCACAGCTAAGTTCTAGTTAAGGGAGAACAGGGATAATCTGGGTATAAAACAAGGCATATTTTGGTCTATATTTTTATTTCAGTCACCCCCTTGATGTCAGTTGAATAGTCCTAGATTTTTGTCACTGTAATTAAGATCAAAATATGTCTCATGGTCTTTAAGACATAGAAGTAGAAACTGAGCTGCGAGTCAGCAGGCAGACCTGACTTCAATACTACCATGCTGTCTTGTTACTTGTCCTGTTATGTAAACTATTCCACATTTTCTATCACTGTAAACATGTTAGGCAAAAGGAGAGCTGATAAAACATCACTGATGTCCATGGGGTGGATAGACAGGTGTCAGCAAGAGACCTGCCGGACAAGCACCTCCTTATGAAGGTATTCGGGAATAGCACATGGGGAACCTCCATTCGGTTGCCTGTGCTTCATCTTTTTGAGTCTCTAGTTTGGACCTCAGCCCTCCAGCTAAGTCCTTCTCAGTTTTCCCTTTCTGGGGAACAGTCCAGGCCAGCCCATTGTGCCTCAGTGGCTGCCATTAGTCTAATCACCAATCCCTGGCAATCTGGGGGAGGTAATAGGGAACCAGGACCACCCACTTCTTCAGGCACCAGTCCAGGGACCCTGTGCATTGCTCTGACACTGCTTCAACACCCACTCTAATTTAGTAGGTTCCCTTGGCCACGTCCATGCATCCCCCAGGTACCTTCTCTCCCTTGTATCAGGGACTGGTTCTGGCTGAATCCTGGCAGTCTGCATAGAGCTGTCCCTGGTCCTGTCTCTCACAGCCAGTCCAACATCATTAAAAAGTATCACATATCTCTGTAATTTATCACATAGATATCAACTGCATATATAAATTATTCAGTATTTAAAAGGAAACATTGTGAAAGCTGAGAGAATAACAGGAAAACACAGCGACGGTAACATCAGCCTAAATATACTTTTTTCATGTTTGTCAAAACTGAAGTCTCTAGCATAAAAGTAAAATTTATGCATTGGTTTAATACATCTGAATCTAATTGGTTTTATAATTGCTTATTTCTGGTTTTGACACGAGATGCATGGTAGTGTTTTCTTAACAATGCCCACATACAGTAAGCAATGCCAAGCAGTTTCTCTCAGTAAAGAATTGTGGTGCTTTTTTGTGTGTGTCAGATGTAGGGCCATTAAATTTAACTCGTACTTTCTTGAGAGAATAACTTTTATTGCAACAACTGGAAACCAAATATACAAGCTTTCAGGATCCCATGTTCCTCCATTTACTTTAGTGCTGATTAATTATCAGAAAGGATACTTCTCCAGTCAGTGAAGGCAGGACTGGATTATTGCAGGGACTTAAGTGCCGGGCCCCAGCCAAAAAGGGGACCTGAGGCTCCAGCCGCTAAAACCCGTGTGGTAATCCGGCCCCGCTCAGCACCGGCAGTGCAGGAGCACTGCGAGCACTCCTGCCCCAGGAGTGCTCTGTCCTGCTTTCTCAGTGCTGGGGGTGGGAGGGCGGGATCCTAGGGCTGGCCTGAGGCTGGGCTCTGAGCACCCACCCTGCCCCTGGGCTGCCTGGCCCACCCCTGGGGCCGGAACGGGGTGGGCCAGCCCAGCATGGCCTTCCAGGGCTCGTGGCTCTGGGGGGG